>JAHRHJ020003634.1:0-120000 GCA_019776745.2 Taxus chinensis | reverse complement strand
ATCTTATAAAAATATAGTGTGGGTTTGTTCTCTATGTTTTTGGATTTAAGGCTGACCACAACATGAAATTTCCTAGTCAAATTTTGGTCAAAGAAGATATCCAAAGTTGTGTGTCTACATGTTTATATTCTCAAATCTTAGTAGGAAGTGAGATTCAATATATGCTAGTGTTCTTAAAACCCTAGTTTTGGTAGATCATGGTGTTACAATGTATGAAAGGGGTGATATTGATGCTAGCTAAAAGTGGGTCTATTTTTTAAGGAGAAATATTTTCTATCAAAAGTTTTGTGGAGATTATTGTAGCTTTAGCTTATCGATCCAACACAGAGTTGGATCTCTCAGTTGGAAAACAATAGGTCTCATTGGTCTAGGGAGGAATTGGAATAGGTTTTCTTGGCTAGATGGGATAGGAAAGAAAAAGAGGAGAAAGAAAATAATTATTATGTTGGTAATGATTATGGGGAGGAAGAGGATACATATGAAGAAGAATAATATAATTATGGTTTTGGCTCATATTTTCCCTCTGTATTTGCGTTAATTTTTTCCTTACCTCTTTGATACCTCCATGGTTTAATGTGCACAACATCTACACATTTTTAATTTACTATGTCTTAAGGTTTAGAGTGAGAATTTGATTTAGATGCATATTTTGGTTTGGCTAATGTTTGCCCTCTATATTTGTATTTTGTCTTCTCACTTGTTGAACTCATACAGGGAGGGTGATTCCTTTTCACTTTGGTACATCACCATGCTTTATTTCATGTTTCTCTCACCCATTTTCTCATGCAATCAGTAGATTAAATTAGAGAAGTGTTAGCATTAGGGTGGCTAGGATATGAAGTTGGCCTTCTCTATAGGTCTTCTTCAATGATCCAAAAGTCCCACCTTGGAGGCATTCTCATGGTTTTTCTGAGATAACTAAGTCCTCCAAATTTTTTGATCTTAACAAAAATAACCAAGTGGGACTAATCTATTTGGGCACTTTGATTAAATTTTGTTCTCATCTTTCAATTGTTTCATTGTAAACAATATGTGTGATGTGTGTTCTTGTAGCATATTTGTAGATTTTATTAAGAAAAAATGCATGTTATTTCAAGTTTATAGCTAGGTTTTGGTGTGTTCTTAGCTCATTTGGTTTTTGAACTATATTCTTAAACACATGGTGACTCCACTAATTTAGATCCAACCCATTTCTATCATTTGTAGAGCATTTCCATCGATCCCCTTCCTTGTTCTCATGAGGTTATGTGTTCATGTCTCTTTCCTTCCCTTGTTGGAATTATTCCCCCATCCTCATGTGGAACAACAACGATATCATCCCCCTATACCTTCATTCCCCCTAAATTTTCTAGAAAAATGGAGATATGGACCTTAGTATGACAGATTTGCATATGCACCAAGTCATAGAAATAAAAGTCACTCTGCTCTTTTGGGGACTAGTGTCGTTGACCTCTAGTTTGGGATTTGTAGATGAATGGTCACCTTGGCTTATGGTAATATCATATTGTGTAATCTTGTCTATCTTTTAATACAATCATAGTTGTGGCTTGATTTTTTTTTGTCTTTGTGGTAATTTATCCCTTACCTCTTTGATACCTTCATGGTTTATTGTGTGTGGCATCTACAGGGTTTTGATTCATTGTGTCTTAAGGTTTCGAGTAAGAATTTGATTTAGATGCATATTTTGGTTATGGATATACCTTCCCTCTAGATTTGTATTTTATTTTCTCACTTTTTGAACTCATATGGGGAGGGTGATCCCCTTTTACTTTGGTGCATCACCATGCTTTATTTCATGTTCTTTCACCCTTTTTTCCTGTAATTAGTATATTAGAATAGCATTATCAATAGGGTGGCTAGGATAGGAAGTTGAATTCTCTAGATGTTTTCCTTAAGAAGCCAAGAGTTCCACACCTTAGAGGAATTACCATGTTGTTGTTGATATAACCAAGTCCTCCAAATTTGGTGATCATAACATGAGTGCACATCTCATCTCCAACTTTATGGATGATATGGTATTCTAATGTATATGGGTTTATGAAGATGTCAACATGTGGTGCACATCCGTCTTAATAAGCTATATGATTGTAATATATTGGGTCAAATATGTAACTTGTAGAATTAGCTATATTGGGTAATGAGTTGACCTAACTTATAATTAGGTGTCACCCACCCAGTAATAGCAGCGTGTGTCTATATAAATGAGATGAATATCATTATGATGTATGTCAAGTTTGTGAAGTACATAAAGACTCTTTTATTCGATAGAAGGATATAAGAGGTGTCACCCTCAAAGTGGCATTGCCATATTGGGATATCCTGTGGAGTTATTCCTTCATAAAGGAGTATCGCATGGTGTTTCCCTACCTTAAGGGTATTCATTCTGCTTTTGAATATATTGAATATCAATACATCTTGGCCCACCAATATCTCTCATGTTGAGTTGATATTCATTGTAGTATGAATATTATTTGGGTTATCCCATTGTTATATATGAAGATCTTACCATTTTCAAGATACAGCCCATAATTCACATACTTACAACACAAGGAATCAATACCTTTCCCCATTATCAAATGTAGTTATAGTAAGAGGGTACAATGAATAATTGTCTTATATCATGCAACTTAGTTACTCAACACACAAGATCAATGGATTAGCACAACAAGAACCCATATGTGGCATGAAAATAACAAGATGGTATGTATTATGTGGTGGAGGAAAATGTAGTTACTAACACAATAAATAACAACTTTATTACAATCTTCAAATAACGAGCTACAACAATCCCAAATGAAACACAATACACACAATCTCTCTATCTAGACTTGCATACCCACAAATATCTACTTAAAACCACACTCACCTCTCTAACTAGGTTCTCATTATAGATCTCCTTGCTTAAGTGATCAACTTTCAAATAGCCATATCTTTATTGTTGCAATAGCCAACCACTTGCACAAATATTCTTACTCCTTATATAGGCATGCATAACAAGAAATTGTTAGGAATTTGAACAGGTCCTTCCTCTAACTATCAAATAATCACTTATAATTTGGTGTTTCACATTCCATTCAATTACAACCACCAATTGTCCAAACCCATTGACATTCTTTTGCAGTTGTGACTTATGTTGTTAAGACCCATACACGGATCCACATGACATGTGTCATGTGTTGATGAATTTATTTCGCCTGGGTCCAAAGACACCCAATGTTGCACTCAAGAATCCTCCTTAGGTAACCACGTAGGGTAGTGCAAATCATTCCCCATTGCAAAGAACTATGTCAAACCAAAAATGACTCCACATAATGCACAAAACTCTCAATGCATTACACAAGACCTTTGCATCAACTCTTTCCCAACACATTGGGTTAATGCACATAAACTCGTCAAACATTGTGGAGAGATATTTTTGCTTTCATCTTTGATGTAGCAGCATCATCTAGATGCTTGGAGAATATGAACAAGTGGGAATAAGCCTTCTTGAGGCATTCTTAGCATGTATTAGGAGTTTTCATAAGGTCCCTCAAACATTTTAATTTTGAGAAGTTTAAACTCCTTTTTGTACAAGTGTAAAGGTTCTAACCATGAGTGTAAAAGTAGGAAATAGGTATTTTAGATGTGAAAGTCAAGTTACTTATGACGTATAGTATGTTGGCAAGAGCTTGCACAATTAAAGGAATCCAACATGATCTTGTTGAGACTATTTTTAAATGGGAAAAATTCATTCCTTGAATCTTGCATGTATGGTTGAGAGACCATCTCACCTAATCTAGGAGTCCTAGGCTAAAAAGGAGGGATAATAACTATGTCAAGGGTGAATTAAATAAAGAAGAGGTTGAATCCAATATGGGAAAAGAGATAATAATGGATAATAAGCATGAAGAAGTGATGATCAAAATAATGTAAGAATTATGGGGAGAAAAATGTTATATGATAGCTCTTAGAGTGAATAAGATTCAATGGTTTGAATTACTAATATAACACGTCTCTCATATTACTTATTTACTTGTATATTCTGTGATTTACAATGTATGGTCTATGTTTCATGTGTTAATAGATCTATTTGCATGTTTATTAAGGACTATATGTAAGGGTTTAGCCAGGGCAATGAGCTAGAAACCCTCCATAGATCAAGAATACACTATATATCTAGACTGTCACCACGAATATATTAAGGAGATGATTCTAAACACACTCATATTTATTAGAACTCTTGGTGAGGTACTATAATGTTTTTATAGCTAAATCTATGTTGCTTACTAGCTCTATTTAGGGCATCAAATAACTTTTAATTCCACTAGTGAAAAAATCTCAAAAATTGTAAATTTCTTTTGTCCTAAGTAGAAATAATAATACCCCAAATTTATTTGAAATGGATGAGGGTGATACAATAAAGATATCAATGATAATAGTTTTCCTATGCAGGACTGGTAGACAATACAGAGACAAGAGCAATAAGGGAAATTCGATGAAATTTCAAACATGCTTCATTTGATCATGATTCTAAATTTATATAAAGTAGATATGAGACATGGGTGAAATATGGTGTTTGCATGATATTTTAGGGGGAATACATGAAGAAAAATCATAAGTACAGAAATTTCAAGGGTATTGACTGTATGAAGTGAGACCTAATTAGGTCACAATGAAACTTGTAAAAGAGAACTGGGATGAAGTATGATACATGGATCTAGTCATGAGAGTTTGGGAACATCTAAATCTAGTTACATTAGGATATCTAAAAATTGCATAATATCATTCCTTGAAAACTCTCTTTTTTTCACTTTAGTACTTGATTTGGTATGGAGAAGGGCTACAAAATAGTCTAGGGCAGAGTATGAAGAAACACAATGGAGATCTAGTGCTTGATCAAATATAAGTGTTCATATCCTTCATAAATGATTCATCTACATAATGAAAATACATGTATGAATGATCTATAATACACCCTACATCCAGTTTGATTACTTTGGAAGACTAAATGATGCGTACAATGATCTAGAATTGCATGTTTGGTATTAGAACATAGAGATCATGAATTTGTAGAGAAGCTTGAGTACCTGCAAGATTTAAATGAATATTCCCCTTGTTGAAGCAACTATCATAGTCTAATATGGTTAATTAAATTGATTAGATTACCATAATGGTTTTTCGGTGTTAATGTTCTTAAGAAGAAAATTTGAAGTAGTCAATTAACTAGTATCATTGGTGGAGTTGTATGGAAGTTATTATGTGATGACTCAATGGTTGATGCATTTGGAGTCCAGGTGTCACAATCACATTTCTTTCCCTTAAAACTTAAATCATATGATGTAATGGGAATGATATGAGATAAAGGAAATTGTAAATTCTAAGGGTGAAATTTGATCTAATTTTGATACAATTCTATGATTGTGAACAAGGTGATACTAGTATGAGAGGGCCTAATTATAAGGGGGTGATTGAATGAACATGGTTCAATGATATTTGTCAGAGGGATATAAAATTTTTAAAGAACCCTATTAATGGGAAATAGAAATACCATGATTGATATGAGGTTAAAATTGGATATTAAGAATTACTAAAGAAAAACTGTACTAGACAATGAATGCATGTTAATAAGTTCAAGTGATTGATTGAAATAGATAAGGACCAAAAGAGTTGATTGGTTAAAGTCTTAAACATACATTATGGACCATGGGGAAAAGTATGAATAATGACTTATGATGATGACCCTCATAATGGAAGACTTCAGCTAGATGGTGCATCAAATTTGGTATCAGAGCTTGTTGGATACCTCTTTATTTTCTTATGAATTGCTAATTGGTATTAACATTCATTAAGAAGATTTTATTTGAGATTATTTGTTGTTAATTAGGATATTGATGAATTATATGCAAGGTTGCAGGGGAATTTGAGAATGAAAGAGAGACTCAAATTAGTCAAGAAGATGAAGACAAGAAGAATCTAAGGTGAAGCCAAGAAACACAAAGAGAAGAAGAAGAGTGATCTTGCAAAGAAATTGATAGGCCACTAAGCTTAGAAAATAAGAGTCAGCTGAGATAAGAGGAAGAGGTAGTTTGAAGATATCCAAGAGGAATTTGGATAAGAAGAGAGAAAGAGGCTACAATCCAAGGTGATAAAGACTTGGATGAAGAGAGAGACCATGGAGGAAGAATGGTGGATAGACACAAATGATTTCTTTGGTGCAAGAGTGAGAGAAATGAGAGTGGCAGAGAAAAAGAATTTGATAAAATAAATGAAGAGAGAAAGAGAGATTGCTGATATAAGGAAGCAGATTGAACTCCTTGAGGATAAAATATTAGGTGAAGAATTGAGTATAGGGATGATGAAGACCCTATAGAAGAAATGAAGTGATAGCTTAGGATGTGAGGAAGATGATGCAAATAGGATAATGATATATATGGAGGATGATTAAGCTTCATGAATGAAGCATGTGAAGACTCTTGCAAAGAGGAAACAGAGTATGAGTATGAAAGACCTCATAGGAAGATGATGATGAGTGGTCTTATGTAGGATGAAGAATGGGTCCAATAATGAAAAGGAACCACATGAGAAGAAGGAAAAGGAAGATCTCAATGAGAACAGAGAAGAGAAAATGCCAAGAGGAGAAGAAGAATGAGGTGGAGTCAATTCAAAGGAAATTTCTAGATGCTAATGTTATATTACAGTCTGATTTTACAGGTATAAAGGGGAACCTTGCCAAGGAAAAGGTATGACACCTATGGATGAAGATCAAGAAAAGGAATCCATGATGGAAGACAACAAAGAATGCATTTGAAAGAATTCATAAGATGAAATGACAGAGATATGTGCAAGAAAGAAGAAAGTGAATCAGATTTTTCATTATTCAAGTGAGGAGTGCTTCAATTCAAAATGAAGATGCAGCAAGTAAATGGGAAGATAAGAGGAAAGGATGAGCATAGAGGATCTTGTAAGAAAACATGGATGCATAGTTCCCAAATGGCTCAAGAAGGAAGCATCTAAGAAAGCATGTGAAGACCAAGAAGGTGTAATAAAATTCCAAAAGGGATGCATATGAAGGTTCTTAGAATACTAAGAAACCAGATTGTTCCAAGAAGTTGCTGGAAGAAGAGTTGATATGCAACAAATAGAGAAGTAAATGATGCATGAGGACAAAGAGGTAAGAGACAATATAAATCAAATGCTGAACAATTGAAAACAAAAGTTTGGTATTAAGATGATGATTTTCCTCATGACTCTTAAAGAAGTAGTGATAGAAGGTGGTTAAATGAGATATGTTGAATTTCATATGAGAAGCTTATACATGGGTATATTGTTCCAAGGAATGAAATCAGGAAAATGAACAAGAACAATGATGAATGAAATGAGAAATGCAAGAAAATTTGATGTAATGATGAAGAAGATTGATGATTTCTTGTTGCAGGAAGATTTTAGGATGATAGAAACATTGTATGCAGGTACAAGTCATTTGATGGAAGCTAAAAGATGTGAATGGAAACATGGAAGAATCATTGAGTGGACAATCAATGAACTGTTGTTGAAGTGAATTTGTTCATGATAAAAGGTAAAACATGATGGCTAGTTTGAAATCAACTTATGTGAGATTTGATTTTTTTGATGACAATATGAATGATACAAATCTTAATTCAAGAAATTATGCATTTTGAACAAGAATGAGCAATGAATTTGTTTATGAAACATGGAACATTCTTACAAACAAGAGGACTAAGTGCATTAGAATATGCTTGATATAATGGAGTACTCAATGAAAACAATGGTCTAGAGATGGAAATTTGATGAATCAATGAAGGATAAGTGAGTCTCAAGAAGAATGAAATTATGAAAGTTGAGAAGTAAATCCAAGGTAGTCTGTGTAGTGAGATTTGAATGAAAAATTCATTTCAATTATGAGCTTGGGAATGAAGGAAATGTCAGAGAGAAAACAAAGATGAAAAGACCAAATTGGACATGGTCAATGAAAAAACAAAATAAGAAGAAGAAGATCAACAA
Organism: Taxus chinensis; assembly: GCA_019776745.2. Taxonomy (NCBI): domain Eukaryota; kingdom Viridiplantae; phylum Streptophyta; class Pinopsida; order Cupressales; family Taxaceae; genus Taxus; species Taxus chinensis. Next base: position 111,999 of record JAHRHJ020003634.1, on the reverse strand, counting down.
CATGTAGTCAAGCAAGAGGCTTCATGGCTTCAAAATTTTGTATCTAAAGTTTATTTTAGTGCTTGTGATGCAGGTTTAGAAGACATGAGAAGATGAATCAAGTGTATCATTCATGAGAGAAAGTCTTGGAACAAAGAAGAACAAGCAGATCTTGAAGACATGTATGATAGATGAAGCAGTAGTATGGAATTGTATAGATGAGAAAAACATAAGAAGAGAGATATACAAGAAGAGACAAAGAAAAGAGAAGAAAATGAGAGACAAAGAAATCATTTCAAGGAAATACAAGCACCAGCATTGGATTAGGAAACAAAGACCTTGGGATCCAGGCATATAGCAAAGACTAAAGAATGAAGAAGAACATTTCATTTGAACTGGAGTTCAAATCTTTTCTACATGGAGAGTATGATGTAAGAGCATCATCATAGATGCTTGGAGAACATGAACAAGTGTGAATAAGCCTTCTTGAGGCATTCTTAGCATGTATTAGGAGTTTAAATTTTCCCTCCAAATTCAAGTTTGAAAGTTTGAATTTGTGATGTTATTTCTTTACCATGAGTGTAAAAGTAGAAAATAGGTGAAATGTGAAAGTCAAGTTTACTTGTGAGTATAGAATGTTGGTAAGAGGTTGCACAATTATTAGGAAGCAACATGATCTTGTAAGACTATTTCTAAGTTGGAAAAATTGATTCCTTGAATCTATGCATATAAGCTGGTTGAGAGAAAATCTCACCTAATCTAGGATTTAAGCCTAAAAAGGATCATAAAAACTATGTCACAAGAAATTCAAGTAATGAGAGAGGTCGAATTATATGAGAAAACAGAGAATAATGAGATAATTTAGGCATGAAGAAGTGATAATCATAGAGATGGAGAATGAAAGAATGGTGTGGAGAACAATGTTGTATGAAAGCTGTTTGAATATGAATTGATTAAATTGAATTTCTGAAGCTTAAATATGTCTCTCATTCCTCTTTATTGCATGTATATTCTATGAATTATAATGTATGTGTATGATTTGAGGTGTTAAAATAGATATGGTTTTGCATGTTTATTAAATGACTATGTATGGGGTTTGATCAAGGAAGTGAAACTTGAAACCCTCAATGGCTCAAAAATACACTATGCTATTGATGTACCATCTCAAATAGATGAAGGATGATGATTCTAAACACACATATTTATTAGAGTTCTTGATGAGGTGTTCTGAATTTTTTTATAGGCTAAATTTGTTTCTCTCGTCCTGATTTAAGGGCATCAGATGAATTTTAATTCCAACTAGTGAAAATCTTCGAAACTTTGATAAAAGTTCTGTCCTAATGAAGAAGAAGACCCCAAATTTATTTGAAATGGATGTGTATAAAAAGATATTATAGAAGTAATTTTTGCTAGATTGGACTGTAGAAGGATACAGTGAACAGAGATAAGGGTAAAGATGAAATTTCAAACATGCTTCAGATCTATGATTCTAAATTTGATATAATGTTAAATGAGACATTTTAAGGTGCATTGCATAATTTAGGAGGAATGGCATAAATGAAATCATAAGTACAACCTTTAAGGGTAATGATTGTGCATGTAAAGAGACCTAATTAGGTCACTGTGAACCTTAGTTAAAAGAATGAACTGGGTGAATATTTGTGATGATCCAGTCCATGGAAGTTTGAGAATCACCAAATAGGACTAAAGGATGCATAGAAATCACAAGGTTCATGGTTTGACAAGTCTCTGATTCTGCACTCTAGTACTTGATTTGGTATGGAGAAGAACTACAAAGGAGTCTAGGGCAGAGCATGACGAACTAATGCATGACCAAGTCTAAGTGGATTTATCCTTCCTTGGTAAATGTCCTAATTCAATCCATTACCTAGTGATAAGTGTGATATGGTTCAAAGAGAGAAAATCTGAAGGTGAGGTCTAAACAGGGCAGGGAATGGTGTCATATGGAATTGTATGGTATGATAAAAGGTAATAAATCAAAGATGTGTCACTAGACTTTCAAGATTCATGTTCCAATGATGAGACTATTCCTTTATGAGACAAGAGTAAGATGTCATGCCAATCGGGGTCTCAAGAACTAAGCTAGTTAGATGATGCTTATGGATGTTTATGAATATATGAAAGTTGTAGGACAGAGCATACAAAATTATAATGGCCTAAAAGACAATAAACAAGGATGAGTACATTTTGTATGACAAGAGTTATCCATTACCTTACTCAAGGACAATATATCACTGTACTTGCAGGGACCTAATTTGTTTTGATGACTGAAAGATCCAAGCTTGATTGGTGGAAATCTTAAACATGCATGATGGAGACTTATGGGGTTTAAGGATGGGCATAAACTAATATGCTCATGATAGAAAACTGAGCTAGATGGTACAGCAATCCTTCTGTGTAAAGCTCGCAAATTCACAAACCTTCACGCAAGATAACCAAGTCATACAAAACCACAAGTCTGTATTCTCCAACCACACCAGGTTTTGCCAAAACTACATTATTGCTACTCTAGATATTTTTGGGTGATGCAAGATTTCCTATTAACCCAAATGCTTTTGCATCAAGGCCCAATAAAAACATAGATTTGAATGTAGTGCCATAACCTCTTACTAACGCATGGCAATGGGGCTTACTTAAGTGATATGGGCTTCTAAATAGAATCATGCTTGAACTAATATGAATTAAAATCACAATCAAGGATCCATCATATCGTACGAATTAAGAGTCTAGTCTAGTTCACTTCATCCTTTTATTTCCTTTTATTATTAAAGGAAACAAGTCCCTTGCCCACTAAGGGTTGATTTGTTAAAGGAGATGTTTCTAAGCTTAAACAATCCATGGTATATACAACAATGTTTATCAAACATGCATGTTAATAACTAGGGAAATCTTTAAAAGAGTCGTCATATTTAACGAATTCAAACAAAATTTTGACATTCAATACATTGTTTATTAAAATCACACATTGACATGCGATTTTTTTCTAATTTTATAGACATCACACACAATGACATGCATTTTTTTTAACTTTTATAGACATCACACACACTAACACACAATTTTTCTACTTTTATAGACATCACACACACTAACACACAATTTTTCTACTTTTATAGACATCACATACTTATTAAACCATCGATAACTACATCTACAAAATTATGCTCATCAAACATGCACGTTAAAAACTAGGAAAAAAATTTAAGTGTCCTTATATTTAACAAATTCAAACAAAAATTTTACATTAAATACATTGTTTATCAAAGTCACACAATGACACGCAATATTTTCTAATTTTACAAAAATCACATATTTATTAAACCATTGATAACAACATCTCCAAAAGAATGCACAACACAGAGGTAAAGCGATTGTATGGAACACATAGGTCACAGGGTCAATTATCCACAAGGGCATGGGTGGGTAGAAACGCAATTTTTGGCAAGCACATGTCGATGGACAAGCGACATACATCAAGCATACTCAATAGTAGATTTGCTTTTTGGTGTATCAAAATATGGAAAAATCTCCCATTGTAACAAATATCATATTCATATAAGAACAAAAGGAGAGAGAAGCTGAGGTGCATCTTGTGGATGCTTGTAATCCACAAAGTGACTTTTTAAATACATGGGACACTTGAACATCACATAATGCAAATCCACTAAGGAATATCCAAAATAACAAGTTGCCTTGTGTTATCGATGTTGAAGTGCAATGGTATAGGTTGTAGTGTTACGGGAACATTGCTTTGTAGAAATCATCTAGTGGAGTTGTGAAAGTTATGACCCTAAAACCAAGTGTATTGAAAATTACAAATTTGATGGTCACATCCTTTTTAACAATGTTAAGTCAATTAGAAAAATGTTTTGTTTTATATAAGGCGTCTTTTCTTTGTCCAAAGACCAAGAGTTTGAAATGTATGTGAATGGTATGAAGAACCAAGTGTTTGAAATGTATGTGAATGGTACAGAGAACCAAGAGTTTGAAATGTATTTGAATAGCATTAAGAACCAAGAGTTTGAAATGTATGTGAATGGTATTGAGAATCATGAGAATGAGTTATTATCGTCCATGTATAATTGGAACTGTGGGAAGTATCTATAATACCCATGAATTATGAGAATGAGTTCTTGTCCATATGTATTGGGACAAGTTGATGTTCTCACATAGAAGACCATTTGTTTTCAACCCATAGTTCACAATAATGTTTGCCCTTGTAATGAAAAATCCTCGGGTTGTCAAATGATGTTTTGTTGGAGGGTTGTATGATCTGAATTATTTTTGTTTTTTATAGCAGGTTACATTTGGGAAACCTACAAATAATATAATATGCATTATTAATTGGTATTCTTATGTGAAACTAGTTTGCATTAGTCAATGTTTATCATGATCATGCATGGTAAGTTTTACAAGGTTGTCCAACCAACCGATTACACAGTTGTTACATGCAAATATGGCATAGACTGGCCATGGGTGGTATTTTCACTTGGGATTTCTGTAAACCTGAAACTCTAATTTAGCAAAGAAAAAAAATTAAGTAAATTTGTATTACTTCAAAGATGAAAATACATCACTGACCACCATTAACCATCACGCCTCATATTAGTCTTAAAAGAAAATGACAAACATCACTCTGGTCATTGGATTTACCCCATCCTTAGCAAGGAGTGTTTGAAGAGATCACATGTGAGTAAGATATTAACACCTTGCCAATTGTTGGTACTAAAGAGATCCGACGCATGAAGTGTTAGATATGACTGCCTTGATAATTGTTGGTGCAAATGCATCAACAATTGGCAAGGTAATCCGTCATCCAGGTGGGCTTCAAGGTACCAATGGGGTGAAATCATAATCTATGTTTCCACTATCTGATAAAGAAAAATATAAATAAAACAACTCAGAAAAATACCTAACAAACTTTCAAATTTTAGAACATACCCAAAACATAGAAGCATCAAACTCAAAGCTTTAAAACATCAATTAAACTAAACTCAGCAACTGCCTCGCTCTAAAGTTATGCAGTTGCACCATCCGTTGTTCACCATGATTATAAGTTATATATAACAAACTTTAAAATTTTAGAGCATACCCAAGTGTACAAGCATCAAACTCAAAGCTTAAATGCATCAATTAAACTAAACTCAGCAACTGCCTCACTCAAAAGTTGTGCAGTTGCACCATCCACTGTTCACCATGATTATAAGTCATGCAAAATAATACAGAATGCTCATACTGTGAAGATTACATTTAATTCAAGACAAAATCATCCAGGAATCATTGGTCCTTACTCTAAACTTCACATAAATTTGCAAACAATCTCAGTATCTGCTTTCCACCTATACGCTTTCTAGGACCCTCAGACACACAATTGGGATGTGCCGCATCAATAGAAACCCCAAGAAAAGACACCCTCCATTTACTTAGGAGGGTTAGAGATCTAAATTACAACTATATGAACCCACCAACCTACATACTGGGAAAATAGTTAACAATGAAACATTGAAATAGTCCATATGAGTGTTATAAAAACAAGAACAGCCAGTTTATATTATAATGACATGAGCCCCCTGGTAAAAGATTTAATTCAAGCACCAAAAAATACATAAAGTTCTTTTTTCTGTTGACATGCATGCCCTTGAACTACTTATGCTTGTTATCCTGATTATCTGAATCCGACTCACTTCGACTGTAACCTGCAAAACTTTGAGAGTACATTATGGGCATATATAGAATCGAAAACAAGCAATTTTTCAACAAAACCTAAAGAAACTGCTGTTCCACCTGGTGGCTTCGTGCACAAATTCAATATTTTTGATCTAGACTTCGAAGCTTTCAGGAACCATGCTTTTCCCCTGTTTGTATAGGCACAAAGGAGGAAAACTTAATACCACAAGAAAATCAAACAATAAACTCCAAATATTACAAACAACCATAGATTTCTATTGATCAATAGCCCTAATACCTTTTTTATATCCGGAGGAATACCATAGCCACTACAATACATCTGCCCAACAAGAATTTGCATCCCTATGTCACCTGATTTTGCTTCTTTTAGACTCTCTTGAAACCAGCGCTTTGTGCAATCTGTGATCACTTCCTTTAAAGGGGACCTTTTTTGTTCTTCTCCACTCTGCATTTTTACGTTAACACTCTTCGATGCAGCAATTTTAACCTTTCCCCTCACACAGCTTAGTAGTTTGCTTTGCTTTTACAATAGTTTCTATCACCATTAGCAGTTTTGGCAATACCTTGAAGTTTGACAGATGCTGTGACTACCCTGGCCATAAATAATTCTCAGACAAATTAACCTGTCAATCAGAATCTCATCATCGTTAGATAAGAAAATATCAGAGGCCCACTCTGCTTACTCTCAACAATAAAGTTTCTGGCTAGGAACATATATTAAAAGCATCACAAATTCCTAGACTGTTTCAGTATGGGTACGGGTACATGTACAGTATGCTGAAACGGCAAATTTTTTAAAACCTCAAGTGCGGTTCGCAGTGGGTACGTTCATACAATATATTTTTAAAAAGTAAATAATATAAATATATATAAAAATTTAAAGAAAACAACAAGCTTATAATAGGCTAATTTAATAACTAATTCTAAAGCTCCCAAAAAAGAAGCTTATTAGGTGTGAACAAAAAAACAACTAGTTAGGAGAATATCCTGAACTGGTTATAGTGTGAACACACTTGCAACAACATCCTCCCTTAAGCAAATGCTAGGGAGTGAAAAAACAAGAAGGGATCCCCGGCTACTAGTCCTGATATGGTGCCCAAGACAATTAAAAAAAACAGGACTTTTATACAAAATCCCCCCCAAGTACAACTTCTTTAACTCAAAGCAACTCTCGTAGCTAAACAAAATGAGTGGGTAAAAGTTTTGTGAAGATATCAGCAATTTGAGAAGCAACAGGAACAAACTCCAAACGAGCAACACCATCCCGAATCAACTTCCAAATCAAGTGCATGTGAATTTCAATATGTTTGGTCCACTGATGCTCAATTGCATTTCGAGCAATTTCAATGGCACTTTGAATATCTCACCAGATTAGAGTTGGATATTTTTACGAGAAGCCAAATTCATCAAGTAATTGCCGAAGCGAAAGAGCCTCTTAACCATCCTTGACTGGACCTCTATATTCTGCCTTAGTAGAAGATAAAGCAACAGCTATCTGTTTTTTACAAGCCCATGCAACTGGACCCGAACCAAGGCGAAAAACAAAACAAAAGTAGATTGTCGTGTATCATGACATCCACCCCAATCTGAATCTGCAAAACCTTCAATATTAGAAGATCGTTGTGGTGAATAGTGAATGCCAAAAATCCAAAGTCCCCCGAACATTGCACAATATACACTTAGTTGCTTGCAAATGACTCTCATGAGGTTCATGTGAGAACCAAGAGACAAGGTTAACAGCAAAAGTTATATCGGGACGAGTGTGATTCAAATATATAAGACTGCCTACCAGCTGTCTAAACAAAGTAGGATCAACCAACTTAGTCTTACAATCAACAGTCAATTCAATACTTGACTGAAATGGTGTAGGCGACGGCTTACAATTTGCCATGTTGAACTTTTGAATAAGATCTGCAGCATTTTTTTGTTGCCTGATGGAAATTTCCTCTGAAGATTGATGAACATGGAGACCAAGAAAGTAGTGCAACAGAATAAAATCTGTCATATCAAAAGTTGCCATCAACTTCTGTTGTATGTCCTAAACCAAAAAATTGGAACTGCCATCGAGGATTAGATCATCAACATACAATACTAGGATTAATAAATCCTCACCATTCTTCAAAACATAAACATTTTGATTTTTCTCACAATAATGAAAGCCAACATCCAACAATAAATCATCCATTTTCTCACACCAAGCTCGTGGAGCTTGTTTGAGACCATAAAGTGAACGATGAAGCCTGCAAACCAAGGATTTTATACCATTGACGGAGGCAATTACCACTGACAACAGTTGTTGGGGAGTCAGTTACAACCATTCCATCTTCCCACAGGCGAGGCAGTTAGAGTCCAACACATGGCATGCCACAATGATACTCTGACGGTATTAGATGTCAAAAAGACAAGGACATTTGTAGACCAATCATTCCCAAATTTCTCAACAGGGAAAGAGTATAACAAAAATAAATTAAGAGAAGTGGCTAGTGGTAAAAGATGGGTCCAGGTTATGGTCTAACAGAGTTGCCAAATTTATGTCCTATCAAAGGACATCAGCCAACCATGGTAGCTTAGTCAGTCATTACCCCCAAATTCACATTTATGGGGCTGCTGTTCTAATGTTTATTTGTGATTATATGTTGACTTACGACCTTACAGTTTATGTCTTCATGCATTGCCTTTTGAGTACTTAGTAAGCTTCATTTGATAGAAATCTATCAAGCATCAAAAAGTTTATCAAGAATATTCTATTAAACATATCTCGTGTCTTTCTCTGTGCACATTTGTTGTGTATAAGTTAATTTATTATGTTATGTGTTGCTTAATTTAGATGGTTTAATTAAAAGAGCACTGGAGCTAGCCCAATTTCACATAGCATGGACTGGAAAAGTGTTATTGGACAAGTGAGAATCTTAAGAAGCCAATTTTCAGTACGTACATTCTAGAAAAGAATTCAAATCACTATCAAAGCAGTAATAAAACATGGCTTTTGCAACTTCTAATCTCCCCTGTGAAAACTAGGTTGATAAACAGGTCATAAAAAGTTCTTATTGAGATAGATGTTGCTGCCTCCAATTGTTGGTCCTCAAAGTTGCAGATCAGTAGTCTTGCCATGGCTTCATTGCCTGGTGTTAAAGATCCTGACCTTCATTTTGACACGGTTGATTTCAATGTTTGGACTCGCAAGTTATTTGCAGTAACCTAATAGTCCCATGGAGAGCTAATATTCGTGCCTCACGTGACAAGGTTGATTTCAATGTTTAGATTCACAAGTTATTTGCAGTAACCTAGTAGTCCCATGGAGAGCTAATATTTGTGCCCCAGGTGAGCCATGAACTGAGGTTATTTCAAAAGCAGCTAAAAAAAAAAGAATTTTTTCCTGAAAAGCAGAGCATCATCTTCTAATTTTTGCAGGAAGGAGGTTTTCAGGGGACCTGAGCTGAAACTTGGCAGCACCCCATAAGAGATTTAATGCCAAAAAATGTAGGCTTTGTTTGGTGTAAGTTCTCATATAAATCTCCACCAGAATATATACTGATGTAATTTCATATGAAATATCCTAAAAAAGAAATAGTAGTGGAGCAGAAATTTTCAGATAATTTTGAATAATTTTTCTGTGAAAAAAATCTCTAAACTTTTAACATTTAGGAAGCTACCTTTCCATGGAAGCACTCGGAAATGAACTTCTTGGAGGGAAATGGTCCCAAAAAGTTCTTAGATTTTCATTAACAGTTGTAACTAAGAAAATTGAGGAGCTTCCCAAGAAATTGCCATTAAATATTTTAGAGGGAAATTATTAAAAAAGATTACATGCAGTAACCGTAAAATATCTTTAAAATGTGCTCCAAACTTTCAGCCCATCCTCTCCAGCACTTTGACCACTTCAGTTATTTGAAGTGATTCGGAGAATCAGTTCTTTGCCATTTACTAATTCAACTGCTCACATAAGATCAAGGTTACCAAATACAGTGGTTTCAGAGAGCTTTATCATATTTTTTCTATTTTTTGTCGATCCGCCATAAAAAAAACACGAAACTGTCGTCTCTTTGGTGGAAATGTTTAGACTATTTACTGGTAACTCTGGATTTTAAAGTTTTTACAGTGTGCTGTCTCTTCAAAAAAAAAAAAATTGTACTTTTATTAATGCAATTTAGGGGTTTTTTTTCCGGACCGTTTGTTTTCCATGTTTGAGGTCCACCCTATAAAACACTCTGTACGGAAGTTGCTAACTAGCATGAGATGGAACAGTATCCCCCTCCATGAAGCCCCATACAAAAATTGTAAAACACAATCTACTTGACATCCATGTGAATTAGGGTTCAAACTGCAGCCATACTAAAATCGCAGGTGGTTTCACCTCACTCTCGCCTCTCATCATATCTTATGGCCTCTCTCTAGTCTCGCTGGTAGTTTAGTGTGTCATGGCTAATGGGCCCTCTCTAGCTTGTGTTGTTATCTCTGTATGAGTGTTTATTTACAAGTTACCCATAGGGCTAAATAGAGGGTATTCGTACAACAATCCACGGTAAAACATGAAATCGTGATTAATAAATTCCAGCATTTGTTTGAACCCTGAATCTCACCAACTCAATATCAAAACCTAACCAAACAAAATGAAAACATTGGGAATCGGACTTAAAATTCCGAAAACTGACTGATAGTACACCATTTCAGGGTTGCATAAACCTTAGGTCTGAATTCACGACTGCACGACTGAGAAACTAACGAGCTACTAAAATTCATTAAAAAGACATTGAAACACAGCCTTATAATTCCGCAAATAACTCGTTCGTTTTATTTGTTCTCATTTAAAGACGACAGAAATATAAAATGCTATAACTGAGCGCTTACTTGAGTGTTAATCATGCGTTGAAGGAAAAAAGCGCAGACCAGAGCTTCATTGCAAACAAAACTGTGCATCTCATTGAGCACGACTTTTCATCGAGCCCAACCTCCATGCGTGCCCATTCCCATTAAAAATGTTGCCCGTTCACATTTATAAAGTAAATGTCCAAATCGAGAAATTAAAATGTGGGGTGAGAGAGGCTCGAACTCTCGACCTCAGGATTACTCAATAAGCTATGAGACCTACGCGCTAGCCAACTGCGCCACCACCACCCCATACGATATTAATTGAAAACTTCACTATTGAAGCGAAGGCCCTTTGATATTAATTGAAAATTACAGTTATGTCATATTATAAAGCAAGTAGATTATAATCATACCTCATAATGCAATCAAATGGAGTAATACAAAATTGGAGATATCAAAATCCCAACATTTTAATGTCTTTAATAATTACATACAATTAAGAAAAGCTTTTTAATTAAAAACAAATCCCAACAATATAAACTTCAATAAACAAAGCACCAAGCAGTAGTAATGAATATGACAATAAGCGAAGGTGAAGGAGAATTGTTAGGCTTGCCACCCCATCTATTGCAGCTAGATGGATATGTTGTGTCGGGTATGGGATCCCAACGGTCATTAACAATAGTTTCTTCTGCTTCATCGGTCTGCTTTAGCAGGGAGATGGTAAGCCCATGCAAGAAGGTTGTCGTGAAGGGAGGCAGCCATGGATCACACTTTTCGATGCCACACACAAGTCTGTCAAACATACTATTGTTGCCTCTATCAAGGGAAGGCCAATGTGAGAGACAAAAATGTTCATCGATTTCACAAGTAGTGACACCCACAATAACATGATTTGTGGCCTTAGAAAGGTGAGGGATGGTGGGGGAGTTACGCAGAACCCAACTCATAGCACACATGGCCTTATCTCAGTTTTAAGGAGGGCTTGAAAGTGTTCCACCTCCAAACAAACATTTTCATCTCATACTTGTACATGAAGTATGGCATTGGAAATCATAACAACTTTGTTAGCTATAAAGAATCATTTATCCATAGCTAATTTATTAAAAATAACATGATTTCTATTTTTCACGATGTGAAAAAAATATCAACATGAAATATTAGCCAAAATTGGTTGTATTTTGTAGGCAGTGAGGTCGATTCCCCTACTACGACCATTTTCCATGTGAAGAATTTTGGGAGGAATGGTTGAAATGAGGTATGAATCACCTTCTAGAGAGAATAAGCACAAGGGAAAAATCATAATAATTTCTTGATTATCCTAGTTTGGTGACAGGCAGGGCAAGTGAGATTTGAAAACCTCATGTATTTCAGTCTATCACTAATAGGAAGACCTTAGTAAAAAATGCACCAAAGAAAAAAATATTTTTTCAACTCAATGATGGCATCCCAAAGATTAGCAAAATATCTAGCCTAGGAATAGAATCCATGGACCTTAATTGCCAGCAGTGGTTAAGGGTATCCTCTAGATATGTTGGGGAGAGAGACTAACAACCAAGTTGAGATTTGCACTAGAAAAAAGGGGTTTCGATAGGATGATTCCAGTCTTACCACCATGGAATTCTAGAGGAAAACCTAATTTCATTAGCTAATTTAGCTATGGATAACCTTATGGACATGCAAGCCAATCATGAAAGGGTTAAAAGTTGACCAAGAAGACATGAAAAACAAACCCAAAATAATTAAAAGACTAAAAAATGAATGGGGTCACTATCATCATCTGCTAGTGTCTTGGTGTCCATTAGTGATCCATTTGATATGCTAGGGTACCATCTCGAAACCCCAAATAATGTTTGAGACATTCTGGGAGCATAGTCACACAAGGATAAATAAATCTAGTTATTTTAAATCTTTCCAAACATTCCAGATTGAAAGAAAATATTATCATTGACATGAATTTAACTAAAACTCAAGTTACAATGAAAACCCTGAGTAATGGGACAACAAAAAGAGATCCAACACAATAGAAAATGTTCCAATAAGACCCTAATCTAAACCAAAGATCCATAAAAGCAAAATGTGTTAAAAACATTACAATAATAATACATGCTTGTACAAAATTAGGTGTCTACATAATGCCACACTTTAATGTGCATGTGTGTGTGTATGTGTGCATATTAAAGTAAAATAATTAAACATGTACTTGAATAAACTTAAGAGAGTGTTAAGGAGCATATGTCATCATGGATGATCCAATGTCCAAAATTTCTCATGTGTACCTACAAAAAAATGTGAATCAATGCAAGTAGATGAATGTCTTAATAGATAATAATGTAACCAACTAAAAAAATATAAAAAAGTGAAATGGTAAAAAAAGCACAAATATGCTTAGTGGTATTTGAACTATGTTGTTTCTTCTTAAATGATCACTTTTGATTGGAGAAAAAATCCATGGGTACCATTTGACCATATTGAATGGAGAAGTATCAATGTCCCAATGTTAACTTCTTGGCTAAAGAAGTGAACTAATCAACTTATGGTTCCTTGGTTCATCACAATTCTACAAGTAACCCTTTATAAGGGGGAAAGAAGATGCTTCCCAACTAAAGAAGAAACTTTAAATATCAACATCTTGTCCTTGGTTCAAAAAGTATATAAAATGATTATATGCCCTGATTTTGAGGTGAGAGATAGTAGGGTTCTTCAACGAGTTAAATCAAAATATGTTTTCAATGGAAGCTTTGTAATACATCATGGCTATGAGCTACACCACGAACTATTAGGAAATATCATGCAGTGTCAAATGGTGCTTGTGACCTAGAATGAATACTTTTCCTATATCATGGATGCGAGTAACAAACACGGCCTTTTTAATGGAGCTAGTTTATACAAATACAACAGTAGAAGAGATAAATAAGTGTGGAGTGAGTGTGTGGATAGAGTGTAAGTATATGTGTGAAGTGTAAGTGTATGTTTGAGCAGATTGGGGTAATTAGGGTGAAATTTTAGAGTATATATGTATTTTATGGTATTTTATAATTGAACTTATATTGAATGAGACATTTATATATGAATAAAGATGAGGGGAAATTTGAGTCTCTAAGTTATATGAGTTAATGGTATGTTTTTTAATATTGAAGGTATAGTCTCGTAAACCTAATTCAATTTAATTTATGGAAATATATGTTCTTAAATTAATAACATATCTTTTTCTATGTGGTATCAACTCTAATCAGAACTTTGTGATTTAATTTAAATTGGAATTAAATCTAATTTCAAAGTAACTACTATGTAATAATGATGTATAAATGATAAGATATAAAGACACAAGTAAACAAGCATGTAAAACACAAACCACATCAAATCTATTTAAAAAAAGATGCACAATGTGGAGTCAGACTGATCCCGACGGTCACACAAAGAGTGAAATTACAACCGAGCGCTGCACTACATCTCAGACTCCATGTATTTCTTGTGTGTGTGTAGAAATGGTTCCATAGGATGCCCTTGTGAAACTTGCACAAATGATAGTAGGCTAGATCTAGAATGTAGAAATGTATAGTATGTGTGTATGGAATAAATTAAACTTGACCTCCTATGTAGTGTATGCAGAAAGTGATGTATCCCTTGTCCCTTGAGTGAGTGCTAGATGGATGCCTTTGAAGCGCTCTTTGTGCCTTTGGATACAAGCTTAGGTGATAGTATAGTAATGTTAGTGTTTGGTCCTGATTTTTGAGAAGTAACTAAGTATATATATGATTCCCTTGTTTGAATTTCATAATTGACAACTGGAAGGCCGACCCATAAGTGAAAAATATGCCCAAAAGATAAAAGAGACCCAAAAAGAGTGAGTAAAGGTAAGAAAGGGTCAGGAGTGCCCAGGAGGGATAGAAGCACTGAGTGCTTGGTGTCCTAACTGGGTGCCAGTGTCTGAGGCCATAAAAGATAAATCAGTTCAAGTTCCAACAAGGTTGTAGGGTGTGTAAGACCAAAGAGAAAGTAAGAGACCAAAGATAGTTGTCAACCACTAGTTTTCTTGCTTAGGAATCATGTATACATTAGTATGCTTTAGGACCTAGAAATGTACCCAAGTGCATGGATTTTGTGTCTACATTTTCCCCCACTTTATGTTGTTGAGTGAATACTTGATAACATAAAGTAGATAGAAGATGTGTACCTTATGATCCTGTAGAGAAGAGTGTAGCTGATAGTGTGCCGAGTGGACAAGTGAAGCATGTGAAGTGATTGCAAAGTGAAGCATGGAGACTAGGAAAGGGAAGTGGACCCTAGGGGTGAAGTGTATGCATAGTTGTGTGTTGTGTAGCTTGTGAGTTGCTTCTTGTTGCGTATAAGGATGGACCTACAAAAGAAGAGTGAAAGAAAGTAGTCAAAGTTTATTGTATATGATAAATCAGATAACATGTGTATAAGTATGTAAAAGATGTAAAAGTGTGTAAAAGGAAAGTGTGCACCTGATGTGTAAGAGAGTAAAGGATAGAGATGTGTCTTGTTGCTTGGAGTTGCTAATTTGAATGTTGAAGGTTTTTTGGGTGATCTCATGCCAAAGAGTGAGTTTTTTGGGAAATCTCATGCCAAAGTTTTTTTGGGAATCTCATGCCAAGTGAAGTTTTTTTGGGTGATCTCATGCAAGAGAAGAGTGTTAGGGAGAGAGGTCTATTTTTACTCTCCTTCCATGACTCTCCCCAATAAGCACCACTGTAGATGGTACATCCCGATTTGTTCCTTTTCTTGATTTGTTCCGATTAGTTCTGAATTGTTCTGATTGTACTGATTGTAGGAGATAGAATGCATTCTGTGACTGGAGGCTAGTGCCTGCTACTGTAGAACTGCTCTGAAGACTACTTGTAGATTGTGTTGTACTGAGAAAATGACTGTTTTTGCCCCCAGGACATTAGCACCCAGGGGAGGACACAGCACCCATCCCTACTGTCTGGGTACTAGGCACTAGTGTTTGTTATGTGTGTGAGGTCCAAGTCTGATTATGGACCATTTTGTGACTGTGTTCCTATGTGTTTTTTTACTATGTTGATCTGATATGAAATTGTAGCTCTGAGCTACTGTAGGGGTGATTTGTTCACCCAATAGATGCCCCCTCATTTGGGGTGCATGCGACAATGGTAGGAGAATGTGGCCCAAAGGAGAGGACCTGATGTTGTATCTGAAATGGATACCTATAGGGGGTAGGGGATGTGCATGGTAGAAACCAAGGCACATGCAAACAAAGTAGGCTAGTAACAAGTGTTAGTATAAAAGCTAGCATGCAAGAGAAGACAATGTAACAAGCAAGTAAGAAGAAAAGATGGATCATGAAAAGTGGGTTTCAAACATGGGACATCACTCACAATGTCACAAGACAATCAGGGCCAAAGCGGCCAAAAGCATACAATGATCATAAAAAGACATAGGGCATAGCCCGCAAACAATAACATACAATAGCAAGCAATAGAAAATAACGGAAAGCAAGTAGTGACAGATAGCCATGGTTGTATATATCCTACAAGGAAAATGCTACACATGAAGCACCCATTAGCATGTTAGAAAGATAAATAGTATGTCAAAGCATGTATATATCAACGAAAAAAGTGCTAGTAAGAAGAAAAAAGTAGTAAATGATGAAACAATAGAGAACCTGTAATGTGTGAGAGTAGTAAAGGTAGATGCCCCCAGGAGCCTCAGTGGGACTGGTGAAAGGTATTGTGCTGAGCATCATGCATTGTGTAAGGATCTTGTAAGAGATCTGCATTCACTTCTAAGATACCAAGTGAACACACATGTGTATATGATAAAGAAAATGACATACTAAGAATCCATCTAGCATAGTAAGCAAAGTGTAACATGTAAGTAGAATAAGCTAGCAAGAGTAAATGCAACCAAGATATGCAAATGTTGTGAGTGTGATGGTGTGATATGCAAATTGTGAAGATGGAAGGAGTCGTGTTGCCCCCTAGTGGATGTGTATGAAATGAGGTTCATTTATAAATGCCCCCTCAACAGTCAAGAATGAACCATAGAACAAGAGTGCGTCATCGGGAAATGGTTTGTGTGAGAATAGATGCTAGAAAGATGTATCATGAAGCACCAAGCGCGGGGTGTGAAGGATGTGAGGTTCATTTCAGAATTAGACTCTCAACAGTGGAGTATGAACCGTGGAACTAGAATGTGTCATCATGGTAAATGAAGTACAATGTGTGTACCAAAGGTATGTGAGTGATGCTAGAAAATATAGATGAAGCGTGAAGAAAAGTATAATAGTAGTATGAACATGAAGCAGATGATTAGATGTATGCCCCAAGAGTGTGTGTGTATGTGATTCATGAAGTGTGCCCTCAATAGTCAAGTGTGAACCGTAGCACTAGAGTGTGTCATTAGGGTAATGATGGTACAATGTGTGTACCAAAGGAAGAGTGCTTAGAAAGATAGACATGAAGCATGGTGTGAAGTGTAGTAAAGAAGCTAAGATAAGTAATAGAGAGATCAATGATAGTGATAGAAAGGGGGGAAAGTGTGATGCCCCCAAGTGTGTATACCAAGAGCTTTTTGGAAATAGATGTGATCATTGTGAGTAAGAATAGCCAGAGTATGTATAGTGCAAAAAGGATGTATACCGTATATAGAAAGTAGTATGTGTATCATGAGAGAAGGATCCATAAGTAAGCATGAGTAAAAGAATGTGTATGGAGTATTATAGGACCATAGATAGATGTAGCAAGGTGTGCTCACATAGTGTAGATAAGAGAAAGTTTGCTAAGAAATATTGACAATGAATTGAAAAAAAGAGATAGTGTATATGAGTAGTATGGATATACAATTGATTGGATTAGGATGTGTGACTATGATGGGGGGATTCGATGCCCCCAAAGCATGCAAGTGATGGAGATCTATTTGAGGATGGAAGGATTTAGTAACCATGCCATGGTGGTGGATGTGGAAACCGTGTTAGGAGTATCGGTATTGGTGTTAGGAGGATTAGATTTTCCAAAGTAAGTTGTAGATTAGAACATATGGAAAATGTTTTTGTGATGATGAATATATGAAATAGTGTAAACCTCAGAGGGAGATGTGGCAGGAATAAAAGTTGTGAAAGTGAAATGAGATATCTGATGTTTTGGTGGATTGTGTGGGAATGGAAAGAGGTAATTGACTCATTTTCATATGTTTCCTAATTAATTATGTCTAGTGAAACCATAACGAAGCATATACCGATACCTAAGACCATACTTTTTGAAATTAGGAGGATAGGTGGCCAAATAGGGGCTTCAGGTGAATGATCAATAGTGTTACAAAATATCAAATGGCTTAGGAGGGATATGCCAAGGCCTTGATAGACCACTTGGTATAGGAATTTAATACACACATTTGAAGGGTTGAAGGGAGCCACATGCATGGCATGGATCCAAAGGATTAGAATATTATAATTAAGATTGTTAGGCATGGGCATGGAATAGGATCCTTGGAGAAAGTTGCATGGCCCAATAGTAATGGGAAGTGTGATTGTACCAAGACATACCTTTTTAGGAATATTTAGCCATGAATAAAAATAGATGAGGGTGTTAAGGATGCTTAGGAATGACCAATTTATGAAAGGAATAGTAGATTACAAATGTTAATGTCATTAGCCATTATCAACTAAAGCTCATTTAACCCCTATGTTATTACTTTGAACTTGTATAAAGGGGTGGATCATTATCTAAAATAGTTTGAGAAGTAATTTTAGTAGATGTAAAAGTAATATGTTCTTCATTAAAAGAGAGTGTGTGCATTTAAACATATTTAGGAGAGGTATTAGGATGAAGTAAGTATTAGACAAAAAATTGAGGTTATTTTACATTCAGGATGAAATAAAGGCAAGGGAGACACTCATGTTGGTAAAAATGAAAAGAAATAAGGAGCTAATAGTGTTCATGAGTTGGGTTCACCAAATGATTTAATATAAATTGAATTAAATCTAATTTAGAGTAACTACTGTAATAAAATGTACAATGTAATATACAATAAGACACAAGAAAACAAACATGTATAATGTGAAACCCTATGCAAGAGAGGGAGATAGGAAGACTTAGTTGATTTCTGAAAACGGGAAGTGATCTAGGTAGGTGAAATATTGAAAACAACTGTAAGAAAACTGTCATCAATGCTCACTGGAAATTCTGGAACTCAGAACTAACATAGGACAGGGGTGCCCAGTAGTAGGAGGGTAGGGGCACCTGGGCGATGACTGGATCTTGGGTGCTTGGTGGCTATGTAAATGCTCAGGATCTGATTTCTTTTGCGTCAGAAGGGTTTCATTGTTGATTCCTATTTGTCGCTTGATATTCACTCTTTGATCGCCGAGGGTACTTGTAACCTGCAAAATAAAATGTCTACCTACACATGTCCACAAACCACATCAAATCTAATAAAAAAATGTAGAATGGGGAGTTAGAATGACCCCGACGGTCACCTAAAGAGTGAACTTACAACCGAGCATTGCACTACATCTCAGACTCCATGTAGTTCTTTGTGTGTGTAGAAATGATGCCCTAGGATTCCCTTGTGCAAGTTGCACTATGATAGTGGGCTAGATCTAGAATGTACCAAATGTAAATGTGTGGGATGGAATAAAATAAACTTCCCCTCCTATGTTGTGTATGTAGAAGTGATGCAACCCTTGTCCCTTGTATGAGTGTTAGATGGATGCATTTGATGCTCTTGTGCCTTTAGATGCAAGCTTAGGTGATAGTATGTAATGCTTAGTGCTTGGTCCTTATTTTTGAGAAGTAACTAAGTATATATATGATTCCCTTGTTTGAATTTCATAATTGACAACTGGAAGGCTGACCCATAAGTGAAAAAGATGCCCAAAAGATAAAAGAGACCCAAAAAGAGTGAGTAAAGATAAGAAAGGGTCAGGAGTGCCCAGGAGGGACAAAAGCGCATGTGCATTGGTGTCCTAACTGGGCGCTAGTGTCTTGAGGCCATACAAGATAAATTAGTTAGGTTCTGACTGGATGTAGGGTGTGTAAGACCAAAGAGAAATAAGAGACAAAGAAAAGAGGCCAAAGATAGTTGTCAACCACTAGTTTTCTTGCTTAGGAATCATGTATACATTAGTATGTACAAATAATATATCAAATCTAAGCATACATGTAAATAAAAGTGGATATTCTACCAGAAGAAATATACAAAACAAGAGATATAAATCAACACCAGATTTAACGTGGTTCACCCAGTGTGGGCTACGTCCACCAAGAAACAAGCCAATCTATTATCCAAAGCTTTGACAAGATATACAATGAAGATTTACAATCTTCCACACCTCTCAGATGTACAATACTTTCTTTCTCTCAAGCTTTTGCTTCTTCTCCAAGAATTCTCTCTCTCACAATTATTCTCACAATAATCATCAACTTTTGCAAGTTCTTAATTCTTACTTCTAAACCCTAGATTTTACGCTTATATAGGTGCATACAAAAATATGGCACTTAGCCATGCAATTACAATCAATAGATCTACTTTAATGCTAAAAATAGATCTAATTCCCGAGAGTTAATTAAAACACTCCACACACAGGTAACCGATGTCAGTTAGCCCTAACCGATGTCAGTTCCTCCTTGCCTGACCGATGCTAGTCATAGGTGACCGATGCCGGTCCCTCCTAACCGATGACAGGTTACTGTGTTTTCCAGCAAGTTTCACATTGCATGCTAATCTGAAGTAATTGAGCTCCACAACTCAACAATCTCCCACTTGGAGATTAATTACTGCACCATACTTGTACAACATCATTCTTGGATCCTTCCTTAGCTTTGTTTCTTCCTCTTCAAGTCTCAAACTCGAAGACCAACAGAAGTGGAGTGTAGCTCCAACTTCTCCTTTGCTAATGGCTTTGTTAGCATATCCACAGGGTTCTCACTCATATGAATCTTTTCCAAGATTCAACTGCCCATCCTCCAATACCTACCGTATGAAGTGATACCTCAACTGAATGTGTTTCATTCTCGAATGAAACACTGAGTTCTTTTCCAAATGAATTACACTCTGACTATCACTGAATAATTTGCAATCATCTTGCTCCTTTCCCAACTCTTCCATGAACCTACTCATCCATATCATCTCCTTGCTAGCCTTTGTAGCTGCAACATACTCTGCCTCTGTAGTAGACAAAGCCACAACCTTCTGCAATCTTGAAATCCAGCTAACTGTCATCCCACCTACTATGAAAATATATCCAGTAGTGCTCCTCCTACCATCCAGATCTCCAGCCATATCTGAATCAACATAGCCACATAATGAAATATCCAAACCTCCATAGCATAACTACATGCTAGATGTCCCTTTCAAATACCTGAGTATCCATTGGACTACTTTCCAATGCTCTTTACCTGGATTGGCCATATATCTACTCACAACTCCCACTGCCTGTGCAATGTCTGGTCTGGTACAAACCATAACATACATGAGACTCCCAACTGCTGAAGCATATGGCACTCGTGTCATGTATTTTACCTCCTCTTGTGATGAATGACACTGATCTTTTCTCAATTTGAAGTGTCCAGCCATAGGTGTACTAACAGGTTTTGCATTCTGCATCTTGAACCTTTCTAACACCTGTAGATATAATCCTCCTGAGACAAATACAATTTCTTGTTTTTCCTGTCTCTATGTATTTGCATGCCAAGGATTCTTTTTGCAGCTCCTAAATCCTTCATAGAAAATGTGTGAGCTAGCTTTCCCTTAAGCTCACCAATGTCCTGCATACTAGATCCTGCAATAAGCATATCATCCACATACAGTAACAAAATAATATAGCTCCCATTTTCAAGCTTCTTGAAATAAACACAATGGTCAGATTCACATCTCAAGTAACCATGCTCATGCATAAAACTATCAAACCTCATGTACCATTGCCTTGGAGCTTGCTTGAGCCCATATAGGCTCTTTTTCAACCTGCACACTAATTTCTCCTTACCCTTGACTTCATACCCAAGTGGCTGTGCTGCATATAAATCTCTTCATCCAAATCACCATGAAGGAAATTGTCTTCACATCTAGTTTCTCTAAATGCAAATCCTCTACTGCAACTAAACTCAATACAGTACGAATAGAAGTCATTTTAACAACAGGAGAAAATAATTCACCGAAGTCAATACCTACTTTCTGTTCAAATCCCTTTACTACAAACCTTTCCTTGTACCTTTATTGTCCACCCTCTTCTTCCTTGATCCTGTAAACCCACTTGTTCTGCAATGTCCTCTTACCTGCTGGCAACTTAACCAAATCCCAAGTCTGGTTCTGTTCCAAGGAGTCCATCTCCTCATCCATGCCATGCTCCCACTAGACGTGGGTCTTATCCTGCATTGCTTCTTCAAAACTTTCTGGTTCACCATTATCAGTCAATAATAAATAAAATAGAGAAGGTGTAAATCTTTCTTGGAGGTTTACTTACCCTTTGTGACCTTCTCACAGGAGTTTGGGGTACCGGAGGCTCATTCTGGACCTCCTGGACATTTGTATCCAAATCTGTCAGTGACCGACGTCGGTCACCTGTAACCGACATCAGTTCTGCTAACTGATGCCAGTTTGGATCTTCTGTAACCGATACCAGTTCTGTTGACCGATGTCGGTCAGGGGTCAACCAACACCAGTTACTGTGTAACCCTGTCGGTATTACTTTTAAATCCGAGAGTTCATTTTCATTCACAAACTTCTCAACTGGTTCATCCTTGGGTACCAAAATTTGATCCCTGTACATTCTCTTTTCATTCCATTCAACATCACGACTCCTAATAATTTTAGAATTCTCTAAATCCCAAAAACAGAATCTGAAATCACCAGATCCATAACCAATGAAAGTGCATCTCTTGGATTTTGCATCCAACTTTTTCCTATTTTCCTTATCAATATGCACAAAAGCTTCTGAACCAAAAACTTTAAGAAAAGAAAGATCTACCTCTTTTCCAGTCCAAGCTTCCTCTGGTATTCCTCCATCTAGTGAACTTGAAGGCCCACGGTTAATCAAATAAACTGTTGTATCAACTGCTTCTACCCAAAACTGCAAGGGCAATCCAGAATGTATCCTCATACTTCTAGCATGTTCCATGATTGTCCTGTTCATTCTCTCTGCAACACCATTCTCTTGTGGTGTTCTTGGAACCGTTCTTTCTCTACGTATCCCATTCACTGAACAATAATCATTGAAATATTTGCTACAGTATTCACCACCATTGTCAGATCTAAGGCACTTTAACTTTGAATTTGATTCATTCTCAACAAGGGCTTTCCATCTTTTAAAAGTCTCAAAAACATCATATTTACGTTTAATACAATAAACCCATACCTTTCTTGTAGCATCATCAATGAAAGTAACATAATATTGGGATCCTCCATGAGAAGCTACCTGAGCTGGTCCCCACACATCTGAGTGTACAAGCTCCAATTTTTGCTCCTTCTTAGTTGCCCCAACTTTGAGAAATCTCACTCTCTTTTTCTTTCCAAAGATACAATGCTCACAGAAATCAAGATCTAAATCTTTCAAATCTGATAACTTACCCTTAGCCTTTAAGATCTGCATTCCTTTTTGACTCATATGGCCCAACCGATTATGCCACATGCATGCATCTGAATCTGAAGTAGATAATGCAGAAAAGGAATCAGTAACACAGGTAGATAAATATAACGTTCCTACCTTCTTACCTCTTGCCACAACAAAAGCACCCTTGGTGACTTTCCAAGAGTCTCCTGTAAAAGTAACCATGCAACCAGCTTCACCTAGTTTCCCTGCAGAAATAAGATTCCTCCTGAGGCTTGGCACATGCCTCACATCTTTCAATACCCATGTATTTCCATTCTGCAATTTTAGATGAACTTCCCCTTTACCAGTAATACTGCAAGGTTCATCATCACCCAAATAAACATGCCCAAAATTTCCCTGGACATAATTTCTGAAATAACCCTTATTAGGGGTTGCATGGAAAGAAGCTCCTGAATCTAAAACCCATGATTCAATTCTATTATCTAAAGAAAGAATAAGAGCATCTTGCATTACCTCTGCTGCAGCAAGATTTGCTTCTTTACCTTTGTCTGGTTGTTGGTTCTCTTTATCCTTTGACCAACAATCTTTCTTTGCATGTCCTTTCTTTCCACATTTCCAACAAGTAATTCCCTTACCTCTGGATTTAGATCTGCTATCCCTTGACTTTGATTTCCCATTACTCTTACTCTTGGATCTCTCCTTCTGCCTGCCCCTGCTTTATACATTCAAAGCATTCCTAGATGATGATTCCTCTGTACTCTTCCTGTGAATTTCTTCATTCAAGATTATACTAACCACATCATCAAACTTCAAAATATTATTAGCAGATGTTGTATTACTAACAACCATTACCAAGTTATCCCAACTATCAGGCAAAGAACATAAGAATAAAAGTGCTTTCACTTCATCATCAAATGGTATATCAACCAATTTTAACTGATTTACAATAGATCTGAAATCATTCAAATGACTAGATGCAGATCCACCTTCATGCATCTTAGAACTAAATAGTTTCTTCATCAAATAAACTTTATTTGAAGCACTAGGTTTTTCATATAAATTAGCAAGAGATTTCATCAACCCTACCGTAGAAGTCACTTCTGTAATATTGGAAGCCACAGATGCTGTCAAGCTTAATCTTATAGATCCCAAAGCCTTTCTGTCAAGAATCTTCCATTCTTCACCAGTCATCTTCATAGGTCTAGACTTCTCATCCAACGGTAAATACAAATCTCTTTGATACAGATAATCCTCAATCTGCATCTTCCATAATTGATAATTTCGGTCATCAAACTTCTCTACCTTGTATTTGTTTTCTTCTGCCATTGTTGTAGCTCCCACTCAATCAGAAAACCCTCTGTGAGTAAATATGTCAACACACAAAACCCTCAAACAAATCTCTGATACCAGTTGTTGGGGTTAGCACACCGGTTGTACAGATAATATATCAGATCTAAGCATACATGCAAATAAAAGTGGATATTCTACCAGAAGAAATATACAGAACAAGAGATATAAATCAACACCAGATTTAACGTGGTTCACCCAGTGTGGGCTACGTCCACCAAGAAACAAGCCAATCTATTATCCAAAGCTTTGACAAGATATACAATGAAGATTTACAATCTTCCACACCTCTCAGATGTACAGTACTTTCTTTCTCTCAAGCTTTTGCTTCTTCTCCAAGAATTCTCTCTCTCACAATTATTCTCAAATAATCATTTTTTAATTCTTCTTAATTCTTACTTCTAAACCCTAGCTTTCATGCTTATATAGGCATATACAAACTTAGGGCACTTAGCCATGCAATTACAATCAATAGATCTGCTTTAATGCTAAAAATAGATCTAATTCCGAGAGTTAATTAAAACACTCCACATAGGTAACCGATGTCGGTTAGCCCTAACTGATGTCAGTTCCTCCTTTCCTGACCGATGTCGGTCATAGGTGACCGATGTCGGTCCCTCCATAACCGATGATGGTTACTGTGTTTTCCAGCAAGTTTCACATTGCATGCTAATCTGAAGTAATTGAGCTCCACAACTCAACAGTTGCCAAGAATCATTTAGAACTTCAGTAATTGCAGAAAATCATAACCTTATACAAGAAAATCCTTTGATATTTTAGCCATCCTTACAGTGGATGGAAATATGAGAAAAAAAGATTTAATGCCCAATTGAGATTATTTTTAGTTATTTTCCTTTTTTTACGCATCAAGTTTTTATAATGCACGATGTTTTCATGTTAGATAAGGTCACTTTAAATACTGATGAGCAAAAATTCTAAATAACTGGTAGCTGGGAATTAAAACCTTGTATGTTATTTATGGATCCACATCTCAAATTGATTCGACCAAAATAACATATGTTATATGTGCTCCATTGTATCATCTCGATCCCAATTATTTAGAAGTGCAATTTCATGGTTTAAATTGTGGCACAAAATAGAAAATTGGTGCTACATTGAATAGGCCAGATCATGGTTCACAAAACCAACTTGTAATGTGGCTCAATAATAACCTTGTTTAGTGCTCAAATAGAAGGTTCAAGTTATCCAAAAATTATCTCCTGCTATTACTAATAAATTTTTTGTTTCGCCTATGTGGATTTAATTTCTACAATTTTTTTGAGAAATGACAAATTCTCTGGTAAATAGCATGTTTGCAACCTTAGGTTACAACAATTTGTAGCCTTTAGGCTGTTGGTGCTATATGTGACTTGCCCTGATCATCTCTTTCGAGGTCTGGATTTATATGCCCTCATGTGGTGATTTTTCTAACATTAGCAAAAACATATGTCATTAGGTGTAGTTGATGTTCAATGTGTCTGCAAATGGATAGTTATACGACACTCATATATAAGTACCCTTTCTATTTGGGCTATGAGGAGCCCTCAATGAGTAGATATTCGGGGCACCATCCTTGCATTTTCCTTTGTTTTTGATTTCTTGTTGATTACTGAAGGATGCATTCACGCCACTGTTGGAGTGTGACTTCTTTGATGTGCACAAGGTTCTGTATTGATCCAAATTACAGAACACTGTTGGCCAAAGACATGGTAAATCTTTGACACTTAGGAACACATGAAGCATAGTTAGCTATATTTTCAAGACGTAATTTATTCTGATTGTTTTTCATATTCCAGTAAATCATTTTTTGGAATATTGCTACCATTTAATAGTCTCATTTTTTGGAGTTTGTATTAGTTTTTGAAACAAAAGTGTGAGATCATTTTAGTACTTTAACCTCCAGATTGATAGGATAGCTGCATTTTTGGACAAGGAAAGCTCTATTTTCACCCAAAAATTTTGTATTTTTGGTTTTCTTGGAGTTTTATTTTCATTAAAAGTACAAATGATTGAAATGTAACCTTTGGTTTGAACCTCCTAGATCCCTATTTTTTTGCATAATTGACGTCAGGTTTATTAAGCTGTTTGATTCCTCCTACCATCACGACCAATTGTCTCCTACTACTTGAGTTATACAAAAGGACTGCAAACAATTGGGTTGATGACTCTGTGTTGAGTACACTGGTATATTCAAATCCAATCGGGTAGTTGAAAAAGACACATTTCACCTGCAAGCTAGTTTTTGAGTTGATACTTATGTCCTAAGCTTATATTGTACAAATCTTCGAGCCCAACTATGTTTGACCAGCCTCTACATTGCCATTGAAAATAGACTAGGGTTGTTGTTTTGGTTACATTTTCCCCAAGTTAACCGTTCTCGAAGTATGACATCTTTGAATGTTTAGTTAACACAAGTGCTACATGTGTCATTGTTATTTCATTGTCTGTGAATCATTTTGTGATCGGGATCCCAATACTTATGAACTCTACTGATAAGCATTCAGAAAACTCATGCATACCATGACTCGAGCTCGCCAACTTCTAACCACCCTATCTTCTCAAAAAATCTCAGTGCTCAAGCTCTGCCATGTGTGTGTACCCTACTAATTTGTAACCTCATAACAAGCCTTACACACATGTTTTATGCATTTAGGGTGTTACATTTGATCTGTCTATCTAGCCAAACCACTTTGATGACAATCTAGATTGTAACCTCATCGTGACCTTATCCACTTGGCTCAGTCCATTTTGTAATGATCCTGAATGTCTCACGTTCCAACCCCTCCCTCTCTTATAAAGTTTTTCTCTACCCCAATTGACTCACCATGTTTGAAATGAGCTTGCCATTTGAAAATTGACATGCAACCTTCAACCGCACTCAACCCCCCGAGGTCATGCCGGAGCAACCGATGTTGAATGTGTAGGTAGCTAACTATAGGAGGATCAGTGACTAAGATCTGGTAGTGTGATCTCCTGGTAGCTGAGTTGGCAAAGGGGAGATTTAGAGGCTATGAACGGGTAGCGTAAATTCCCTATGGTTTGTTTTCCTAACTTGGATCTAAGTGTTGATCTAGTTTGAAGTGTCCAAATTAACTAAGATGAAAATAACAATCTATGCTACTACTGAAAGGAAACTAATCTAAACAAATCACAAAACTGAAATATTACAATCACAAACAACAATTTGCTTCTATTCTAAATAATTAAAATATTTCTACACTAAAACTAAACAAGTGAGATAACCCGGTGTGGTTATTCACCTGTGCTGAGTGTATTGAAACTAAACTAACTTAAAACAAGAACTTTTCCAAATGATCTATGATATGTAGACAACCTCCTACAGATATTCTCTCCTTCAGATCCATAGGGATGGGAAGAAGAGGATCCGTCACCGGGAGCTGCTATTAATGATTTAAACCCTCTTGGAAATTAACTAATTACTTGCAAATGAAAGGAAATTGATTTCTACTCTATTTGATATGATGTAACAATGATAAATTGTAAGAATGAAGGAAATCAAACAACAAATCCAACCTGGAATTCACAGAACAGAGGTAAATCTAGTTGTGTAGTAATTTTTCCCCTCAGTTTGTCTCCTTTCTTTCTCTGTGTTCATATGAGTCCAAGGAATTGGGAATGCAAAGGCAGCAGTAGGAGAAGGTGCTTGAGCAATGGCAACTTCAAGGCAGTCTGGTTGCAATGCAACTAGAAGAGAGATAGCACAAGTGAATAGATCTTGGCTATGCAATTTCTAGCAGGATTGTGGCAGCAATACTATGCAAGATACACAAAATTCTCAGGCCCTTTTTGCTTGAATACAAGCATGGAATATATAGGAATTGGGGTTGGGATGTACCTTCATGCACAAGGCAAGAAGAGGCAGTTCCAACTAATTAAATCTATTTAAAATAGAAGAGGGAAGGAAAACCAAACAATGAAAATTATTTTTAGACAATTTGGTTCACAAATGCATCCTAAAAGTTAAGTTAAGTGAAGTGTCGCATGTTAAAAACACGCATGACGCATTTTGGAAAAATCATGTAGGACCGCCGCCCTGTAGGGGTGACTGACCACCCCCTGCCTGGGAGGCAGTGGTTTCAGGGAACCGCCTCTCAGGCAGGGCAGTGGTCCTGACACTAAAGGCTAAAACATGCACAAAATGAAGTAGGAAGCTGGAAGAAAGCATGGAAAAGCTAAGTAAGGATGTCTAGGCTACAAATATACACTGCGAATGGGTTTTGGAGCTCGAACACCTTCTTTTAGGACATGAATCATCATTGGGGACTTTTGTAACCATTTTTCTACAATGTATCACATGTAATTTTGGGTGTGTACATATTGCCCCCTCAGAGAAGCATCTTAGCCATGAAAAGGTAAAACGTAGAGTCTGAAGTATGGCGTTCCCGAAATGGGGAGTTAGAAGCTATACCTGACACACCCATGTGTCAAAATGTCATCGTCCAAACTCCTGCTACCTGTAAAATGAAAAAGAAGACTCAAGTGCAGATAGATAAAATATCAAAAAATAAACACTAAATTAAAATGACAAGAGGACTTACCATCTGTGTGGGGATGTAGAAATATACCTACGCCAACGCTCCAACCCTGTGAACATATGCACTCAAAACGAAGTTATAACAACATATATATATATATAAACAAACTCATTTCCAAATTCATTTGTGCATATCGACTTGGTGATTTTTGAGCTTTGGGCCCACATGGTGACCATTTTTTTTCATTTTTGAGTATGGTTGAATTGGAATGGATTTGGGAATGGTATTTTGCATTAGGCTTGGCTTTTTTTTGTTTTGAATGCTTTTGAGAAGAACTCCTAAGAAATTCGTAACTAGAGTGGTCATAAGGGGCCTCAAAGAGGTGGATAGG
The DNA here is from genome assembly GCA_019776745.2 of Taxus chinensis. Lineage (NCBI taxonomy): Eukaryota > Viridiplantae > Streptophyta > Pinopsida > Cupressales > Taxaceae > Taxus > Taxus chinensis. The sequence continues at coordinate 82,736 of JAHRHJ020003634.1, read as the reverse complement.
CAGAGTGCCTTTATTGCTTAGTCTCCATTTTGTGAGGCATATATGATGTTTTGGTATTTCATGCTCATTGCGAGCATTTTGACTGCACCTAGTGTGTGATGGCATTGTACAAAACTATGACACACCATGATATGTACAGATATCTCTTTTTGGCTCAGTTATTCCTTGCATAGAGTTGACTTCCATTTATGATTTGATTCACGTGTGTACTCTTAGATGTTTAGAATTTCCATTTTTATATGCTTTTCAGAATGTATGCAGTGGATATGAATGCTAACAGAATGATTTCTTTTTTTTGTATTTTGTAATGCTGATATATGATAATGCAAACACATTGTAATGTTGAACTTTAGTTTCTCTAAGCAATTTTTGGTACTTCGTATTGTTTTGGAAAAACGTGGTGAAAGAGTGATATGATAAGTGAATGAACTTTCCCCACTCCTAACTCCACGCAACCAGTAAGATGCGAGGGCTCAACACCAAGAGCCAGAAGGGGCACAAGTTATAAAAATTTGTTGAATGGTAATGATGAGAGAAAGACAAGGATTTGGCAAAACCAAATTGAGACACTACAACCTCACTCTACTCAAGTTTGCTTCATAGTTTAGAATGTGAATTTCTTTCCAGTTTATCTAGACTTAGATCCATAGATGGCCACTTGGTTGACAAAATCTGGTTTTGAGGTTTTAAAATCTTTTGGAATTTTGGACATCTAACTCACTTTGTTTTGATTTATGATTTCACAACATTTGAATGAACTGTTTCTAACTTTCAAGTTTGTCAAAGAGACCCCCTACACCTTGCCCCATGCTACCAGTAGGAAGTATGGGCTCATCACCATGGACAAGGCATAGGCGAGTAAGGGCACTTCTCTCCTTTCCCAACCCTACATCACTAGTAAGAGACGCAGGCTCAACACTGAAGGTTGGTAGGGAAAATAAATGTGTAAAATAAAAAATTTCCGTGGATTTGCATTTGAATTATCTATCTAGGCAACATTTCTAGAATGTTCTTATTTCCAAAGAGATGTATATGGGATAGATGTGACACCATGAAGCTTCTAGAACAGACTATAGGAAAAGACACCTAATCTAGAGAAGAGACTATAAGTAGAACCAAGTATGCAGGCCTTGGTATGGTTACTGTCAAAGCTTTGTCTTATCTTGCTTGGATTGATGAAATGATTCAGAAACAATTGATGATACCGTGAAGATTTGAAGAGACATGATTTGAATGTTTTGCCAATGTTTTCAGAAGTTTTTAGGAATTGCTATAAGAATAAGTCCCTTGATCACAAATTTACAAAATGAACTGGCAGATGAAAATGCAATGCAGATGCAGTAATGTACATATGGAAATGCAGGTGAAACTACATGTCATGATGTCTAAGGTGAATAAAGTTGACGAATATCAAATTCTTCACCCCTAAAAGTACACAGCGGAGAACCATGATCCTCAAAATTTCCATTCTCTTGACAAGGGCCTACCATTCTGGGTTTAAACTTACAACCCTTGCCCAAAAGTGTATATGTCCAATCATTAAAATCATTTTTCTGAAAGAGGCATTCGTGCACCTCTTTGTCACGTTCTTGAGACATGGTGTGTGGGTGAGCATGACTATGTTGCTCGGCCTTGTTTCCTATGTAGAGTGTTGTGTTTACTTGTGACATTTGTTGAATGATGAGGCCTTGCCCCATGGATATGGAAAGCTTAGTTTCAGATGCACATGGGTTGAAACCGGGGTTTAGAATAGAACAACCCTCAGAGATGGTTTTGATGGGCATCATTTCAATCTCAAATTGCCCTTCTTCGTTTGTTAATTCTATCATGTTTACACCTAGACCTAGGTCGTCGAAGGGAAGAGATGCTAAACCGAGAAGACTACCCATCCCTTATGGTTCAAATGGGAGGAAGATCGGATCATCACTCTCTAAGAGTTTCATAATTTCCATTGTGGTTTTAGTGGACATTGTTTCCACATATATTGATTTACCCTTATCTCATTTTGCCACCTCAAATGACTTCAGCCTTCAGCATGCCTGGGGTGATCGGGACTAACTCTTTTGATGGAGGTGGTTTGTTCAATTGATTCGCAGGAAGTTCATACTCAGTATGGAATCCTTTCTTCTTCTTAAGGTTTTCTAAGTGTATATTGAAGGGCTTAGGATCCCCTTGAGCGATGAAGACCTTCCCCAAATGGAGGAACCTAATCTCCTGGAACATGGTAGAAGGGATAGCCTTCATTAGATGAATCCAGGGTCTCCCAAGGATCATATTATAACTTGTTTCCCTGTCGATAATGTAAAACTCCATCAAGATGGTTTTTGGACCAAGCATGACTAGAAGAACTATAGTTCCAACCGAGGTCACTTTAAGACTGTCATACCCCCGTAACATGTTTCTTGTAGAGGAATAATTTTTCTCTCCTTATCCCAACTTCTGCAAGAAAGAGAAGGGAACCAAATTTACAACAACCTAGTCATCAATCATGGCTCTCTTAATGTAATTGTTATAAACCTAGACTTGTAAAAATAAGGTGGGATCACCTCTTCATGCACTTTCAACGTCAGATGACATCTTGTCTATATCAAAAACAAACCCAGTATCCCTATCGTTCTATCACAGAGGATGTATATCAAAGTCAATATGATTTATTTGAGCGTTAGGAGGTGGTGTAATATGGATTAGATGACCAAGACCTAGCACATTGAGCAATGCAAAACGATGTGTAGGTGAATTATTCAGCAAATCTAGAAATGAAATGTAAGAAAAGGTCTTGTTCAAATCCAATATTAAATCATAGGCTCTTACTGGTTTTGCGATTGTAGGAACATCATCTTGCGGGAAGAAAATATCGGGTAAGGGTTATGAGACGTACTCCTTTGTCTGAGTTGTTGCATTATTTTTTGGTTCGTCCTCTAGCTCAACTAACCCCAATATTTTTGTAGTATCATTTGAACCAAGGTTTGGAGCAACCCGAGAGTTGTCATAAGTCGAGACTTCATGGTCATTGTTTCCTATAGGAAAACCCTTGTTTATATTCTGAGGATTCACTTAGGAATCCCCAGGACCAGAGGAATATAGGAAAACCCTTGTTCGAATGATGTTATATTTAGTGCTAGGATGGTCTGAGCTATCTACGTCGAGTTGGCTCTATTGCCAAGTAAATCTCGATCGAGCTATGTGGAGTTTGTTTTGCCATGTGATGAGGTGGCAAGTGTGCTAACAAGGTAGCTAATTGGTAAGCCGAACATTAAGTTGGGTGAGTTGGCAGCTCGTCAAGATGGCCCTGAGCTCAGTCCAATGAAATTCTACCATGCATTATATATCTCACATTTACCCTGCAAGAACACTATGTGGCATATATATAGAAAATTGTAACAATGTAAATGTGAAGAAATGACATCAAAGACACCCCTCCATAAAGAAAAGTGTGTCGACCCTAGCTGAGGGACCTTAGCCAGTAAATAGTGGGGTCCACCCAACCATAAATGAGCATCGAAGACTGGAAGTACAAAACCAAATTTTACATTTTTCCCAATTTTCACTTTTGCCACGTGTCGCGGCCAGATTGGCCAGTTGACTCTGTTTTGTCCCATCTTTGACCAACCTTTGACTAGCAAAAACTTTTGCGTATGAGCTCTATTTTCAGCATTCTTTATAACTTTGGAAATCTCTTAGAATTCTCTATCGTACTATCATAATTTTGGTGGATTTTGGAAATTTCTGAATTCCCAACTTTTCCTCTAGATCAAGAAATGTACCCAAGTGCATGATTTTGTGTCTACACTTTGACGAGCCTAGTAAACTAGAAACTCCACATAGTTTATGTCAACATTTGGTGTTTGATCCTACGTTTTGGTTAACTAATTTACAAGGATGGATACATTATAATTTTATAAGTCAATGATAATTGAAATTAAAAATTGGTGGGAGGAAAATCTCAAAGTCTTCTTACAATGTGAAGTAAAGAGAATAAGATTTACACAAGCTGCAAACGTATTCTTTCATGTGAAGGGAAATACATTTTTATTGAACTTTCATGATTTAGTTTGTCCTTGGATTCTAAAAATATTAAAATCAAAATAGTGTTTTGGATTACAATTAAAAGTTCTACTTCATTGAACAAGAGAAAAACTTAAGAAATTTGAGCAATTGGATGAACTATGGACTTGTGTTATAGATTACTAGTTTGAAACTATAACAAATTCATTTATCATCATGTAGGAAATCCAAAGTTGTAAAAGTTTCAATGCAAATAAATATGAGTTTTTTAAAGGGAAAATGGGACATTTCATGAAAATAATCTCATTTTTAATTTGATTTATCTTGATTGATAAGTGGGCGATAAAAAACAATAGTCAGTTTATTTAGTGTCGTGCCTATGTATTTTCTATCCAAAATAACCATCCAAATAACCCATAAAATTTGGGCCTTTAATATTAATTAATTATTAAATGCTTGAGTAATCATCATAATTCCAATCCTAAACTAATCGAGGGTGTATAAAAATCATCGTCGTGTTATATTGTTCAAATTAGGGTTCCTTAGATGTTATAAAATATTTCCCACCAATGGGTCTAGTCAAACAAGGTAAGGATTATAATTTAATTAAGGGTTTTATTAAAAATAAGGATGTATTGAGGTAACTAAAATAATATTTGTGCCTCCACACCATTATTTGCATGATTATCGTTAATTAAGTTTAATTTAATTTTCCCCACCAAGGGGGTTAGTTTAACAAGGTATGAAAATATACTTAACTAAGGTTTAAATAATTAAATTGGGCATGGGTCCCATTTGGCCCCATCCAAATGGGCCCAATGCCCCTTACACCCTAAAATAATTTAAAATCTAATTTTAATTTAAACTTATTCACCCAAATTTCAAAAGGGAAAGGGTGAGCCCACTTGTTGAATTACCAAGTCAATATAGTTGCCCTAATTGCTCAAGTGACAAATCCTAAGTTTGAATTAGATCCCTTGGATCAAAAGAGATCTCCACCTTTTATCTTTATGGTTTCTAAAAAGCCCTAATTTCACTTTAAAGTTTTATTACCTTTATTTTCCTCATTTTCTTTCCTCATTTCTTCTTGGTTTTGTTGCAGGCTAGAGAGCTTCCATGGATATTCTTGTTTTGTGTATTATTCCTTCCTATTTATTTAAATTTCCAATAACCTTATTAGGGTTTATATGGATGAAGAAGTATATGTATGTATGTATGTATTATATATAATTACATACGCCACATAGATTATAAAATGTACACACACGCGCGCGCGCGTATATATATATTGAAATAAGAGGGCTATAAACGATAAAGTGTAAGGGTAGAGATAAGGACAAACTATTTCAGAGAGGGGAAGATTGTTCCATAAGAGGAGAGGGCAAAGGGTGTGAAGAGTAGGGATGAGCCCTTACTATAATGGAGGGGAGGGGGTTAGGTCAGCCCTACGACCCGCCCCTTTCTTATATACATATTTTAAACCCCCCACCTTTTTTCACACACACACACACACACAATTTTTAGTTCCCATTATAACACACTATAATGGGAACTAAATTGTGTAATTGTGTGTGTGTGTGTGTGTGTGTGTGTGTGTGTGTGTGTGTGTGTGTGTGTGTGTGTGTGTGTGAGTGTGTGTGTTTGTGTGTGTGTGTGTGTGTATGTGTGTGTGTGTGTTTGTATAATGTGTGTGTGTGTGTGTGTGTGTGTGTGTGGGTGTGTGTGTGTGTGTGTGTGTGTGTGTGTTTCCTGTGTAAATAAACATGGGAAAACTAAATAAGGGACAAAACAACTTCATTTTTGAAACCATAAGGTAAAACACAAACACACAAATATCCATTTTTTCTTATAATACTTGAAAATTATATTTTTTTTCAATCAAAAAAACTAATAGAGTCATTTGTAAATCCTATAATGAAGCCAATGAGTGACATTTTAAAGCACTCATTTCTATTTGTAAAACAATATTTTGATAAGTATTTTGATAAGATTAATAACTCAAAAAAATCCATATTTTCCTTTAATTTATCAAAATCAATATTTTACCTTATAAACAATGTTAAATGGAGGAATTCCTATTTGCACAAGTTAACAATTTTTCTCATTTTTAAATACAAGATTTACAACTTATTTCAATATAGTTCCCAAACAATAATAACACTTATTAAATATTTCTTTTAATTACATTATTAAGATTACAATGAACTTTAAAATGCAAGTATACAAGCCTCCCACAAAGTGGGAACAACATGCCAAATTTTTCTTTGATTTCATATTTACAAACAAGAAACAAGACAAAACTCTTATCTTCTCTAAGCTCCAACTCCAACAAATAATCCTCCAAGACACAATATAAGGTTTGGTTTACCACCCAACCAATTGACATCATTACATACCACAACCAAATGTTGGAGAGCATGCTAGCCTCCTTCCAAACCCATGGGAGAGAGGAGAATGCAAGCCTCCATGTGAGCACCAAAGAAGGGAAAAGGTCAAAACAAACAACCAACCAAATCACACAAATGAGTTTTATAACAACACAAAAAACTCCAATAAGTTCCATATTTCTTTCTAAATGGGGAAGAGAGAAAGAGAAATCCAAATTCTAAAACATATCCAAAAAGTAGCCATATATGTGTTTCCACATGTTTCTAAAAATCCCAAATTTCCTCCATAATTCCATATCCCTCCAAAATCCTTATACCTCCTTGTCTCCTCCTTTCCAATGCATTTCAAACCTTGGAGGTTTCCTTTAAAATGAAGGGAGATGGCTCCCAAACCATATGAGAAATAATTTCCCACTTTAAACCATATAAAGGGAGTAAAAATAAGAAATCCCAACAAGGATTTCCCATCAAGCCATGTGGGAATAGGTATGATGCTTCCCTACTCCCATATAATTCTAAAATCCATCCTGAAAGGGAATGAATGGAGAAAATAAACCAAAAGACAACAACTCATTTGCAAACCAACAAAACAATTTCAACACAAATAAAAACTCCAACAAGGAGCATACAAGATTTCTTTTCAAAGCAATAAACATACAAACAAGAGTGTGAGGCCTACCTCACAAAAGTAATGATTCATTCCAAGAACAAAATTCCAAATCCAATAACAAGCTCTCCAATCCAAAAATCTAAACTCTCCAACAAGACTCCTCTCCTAAAATTAGCCAAAACCAAAACCAACCAAAGAACCCCAAAAACCTCCAAGTTTGAGGATAATAAAGGGAAGTCATCTCCAAATTTCAACCCAATAGGAATGTAACATATGTCACTCCTCCACCTAAGATTCCAAGTCACCCAAGTACTTCCAACAAGATCTTACAAATTCAATAAATGAATTAAATTAAAAAACAAGCAAGTCTCCACATGGAGCAACTTGTACTCCAATCCCAAAGCAAACACATGGTCCAAAAATAATAAATTGAGGTGGTTGAAAAAGGGGTCAAAAGGGGGCAAATAGGCATTATGAGCCTTGATAATAGCTCACCCACCCACAAGCATGGTACTTGGGGCTCTTTTCAAGACAAATACAGCCTCTAACTTGTCATACACTCCTAAAAAAAGTCACTTCTTTCCCAAATCCGAGTTCTGGGGGAAAGGTGGCCTTTAAGAGGGGTGGTGGATCCACCTAATCATGGATTAGGTGATCATAAACCCAACACATCAATACAAATACAAGATAAAATCATCCCATGTAAGTGGGAAGTGATTAGCTTAATAAATCAACCATATAACTAGCAATTAACAAAGGTTACACCAAATAAATACAAGTGAAAGAAAAGAAAGATAATAATGACTATATAAATCGATAAACATATCCCAAGGGGTTATTTCACTTTTCAAAATTCATCAACAAAATAAACATCACAAAGGGACCAATAATAAAGAAAGGGGTAAATTTGATCTATAATGCCTGTTGTACTACATGAAGGAGCATCCCACGAAACCCGCATTCTCTTGTAGGGTGAACCTGTTGCTTGCACACTCATTTTCAAACATCATACCTTCTTGATAAATTATTCTAATAAGGTAATCACTCAAATCTCAAATAAATCAAGTCAAACACATGCTAACTAACCAATTAGTTACAAAATCATTCATCCACCATACAAGATATTACAAAACACGATAATCTTCCACATCATATTTTACAATCCAATGCAAGATATATGCTAATCTAAAAAATACATCAAGATAAATAATCATCATAGAAAAGCTAGATATTAATGGTAAAAAGCATGAATTGGCCTTGTGTACCAAATTCAACCTAGAAATAGAAGAACTGGGAATCACGATGAAACACAAAAAAGTTATAGTTGTATGGCTAGATGACACTAGATAGTTAGCTCTGACTCCCCACAAAAAACAAAGTAGGGATAAATAAAGAGTAAAGGAGATAATCATAGATTTTATATTATTATAATAAGTGCATGCATCTCATATAAATATCATGACCGAAATATATAGAATAATAGATTAAATAGTAGGATTTTGTAGATCAAGAACCTTGGGAGTGGAAGACCAGGGGGATTGATTACCCTTAACTACACTTAGCTTAATAAAAAAGGGAGAGATAAAAGAAGAGAGATAAAAAGAATATAAAAGGATAAATACCATAAAATATGGTGAGTAATTGATGTAGTACCAAGGAGGAACTCAGTCCATTCAAGAAGCTCAATAATTTTCTAGCAATAAACTTTCACAATGACCTTGCACTTAAGGACCTAGGCAAGCCTACGAAGGCTTAAAACTTGTGAAATTGGAAAATTTTCCACCTAAGGAGGTCTCGTCATCAATTTACCTTCTCTGCACCTTCAATTACTACTACACCACTTGCCAAACTCATTTAATTGCATCAAAATGACAAGTTGCTCACTTACCCAGATTTGTTTAATGTTTTCTACTTCTTATTTAATGGAGGAGGAAATGTAAGACAAAATTATAATTTTATTTGCATCAAAACTCAAAGTTAAAAAGAGATAATGAGTGTTGTTAATAATATTAAGAGTGTTAAATAAAATATAAATAGATTAAATACTATTTTTTTAGGAAGGAAATTGTAAAGAAAAGTTGAAGAAAAGTCACCTCTCTAACACAAAACAAGTTATATGAAATTATCTTGTTTGTTCCCATGAAATTATGAAAAAGTTATAAGGATTAAGTCATTATATTGGATGATTATATATACAATATGAAACAAAAAATATGGAGAAGCAGAAACTATCTATTCTTCTAATTAAAAAAAAAAAATTGAATTGCTTCCCTATGCGATCTTTTTAGCACATTTTTTGGCTCTTTAGTAGGTTTCAAAATTTTGATCGGAATACCCATTTTCTTCAATTTTGGGGGAGACTCATATTTTTTTGCATATTCCATGGGGTCGTATGCCAAGTCATATCCTCTAGAGTGGGAGCCAATGGTGTGGAATTTGGAGAGGTAAATCACGGATTTTTTTGGATAAACTGAGTCGAGCCTTCAACATTGTTATAATTTCTAGTTTTGGAGGTCGAATTTTCCTACAATGAAACACATTCACAACAAACTAGCACCTTCTACATTCATCCTCCCTGCGGAGTTGTCATCGTTATTCCAACTAGATCAATAGGAATGAAACTTCGTGTTTTCATTTTCACCAACCAATAAATCAACTAAATACAAATTCAACCACGCAAAAACAAGCATACCATGTATGTTAGTATGTTATAAGGAAAAACTAGAACAACAATAAGCATAAACTAAGATGACATATATATGGAAAGGAAAAAACTATTTTAGAAAACTATGCAAGAAAAAATGATGTAAGAACAATTCTCTTTGGCGAGAAGCTTCAACAAACTTTACGCAACACAGTCTACGACCCAACTAGGGGTATATCGATGTGGCATCATAAGAGGTAAGCCCCTTCAGCACACAATGATTCCTGGCTTTGACAAAGGCACATGCCCCCATATACCGAAATGAGAAATAAGAGTGGGATAAGAGAGCAATTTTTTTTGTTCAATTTACATACAATTGCAACCTTACAATTTCTTTCCATATAATAAAGAAAACAAAACATACTCAAATGTTTTTCCATACAACAAAACTAAGAGAGGAATGAAATTAAGAGAACTAAATACATAGTGTCAAAGAGAACTCTTTTGGTGAGGATTCTTATTCGTGATAATACAACACTACTACACAAAGCATTATTTATCCACAATGTTATCCACAAAATAATTGTTTTGTACAAAAAAAATTTAAATTATCAACATTAATTAATATATTTTATAAAATAAAATGTTCCTTAGAAAACAATCGCATTTATGAAAACATATTGTGTATATAAATTTTATATCAATATGTTCATTGATGTTTCTGCATGTTTTTCCTGTAAAGCAAATCGTGATAATATTCATGGAGAACAATTATGTAATTGTTTAAGGTTTTGATGCGTGGTTTAAAATACTTAATTTTTAGATCTATAGAAATGGAGATCGAGATCAAATTCTTAGATACAATGTAAATGATTCTCAATTAACATTTCAATTAGCATTGAATAGTTGAATCTCAATTCTTTATGTTGGTAAGGTGTTCATAGAGAAATATGTGGCGGTTCTTACTCATAATTTTCTATCAAAATTGTACTTAAATACTTTATTCAATAGCTCCTTTCATGTTTTATCTAGGTCTATGCATTTTAATAAACATTAACTTTAAAAGTTAGTTTGAAGTTGTAATGCCATAAATAAAAAAATTAATTGAATGGAATGATTTATCAAACATTGAATTTTTAATTAAAATATATTATATACAATGTTTAATGTTTGTTTATTGGGAATTTTTGTTTATAAATTTTTTGATAATTTTGACAGGCTTTTAGCTTGTGTTCTATTTTTATCGCTTCCTACAAGTTTTATCGCTTCCTGCAAGTTTTATCGCTAGGGTTTTTGTGTTTTAACTCTATTGGAAATGGCTCGCATGAAGCAGATTGCTCGTAAATCTACAGGAGGGAAGGCCCCTCAAAAATAGTTGGCTACCAAGGCGGCTCGCAAGTCTGCCCCTGCAACTAGAGGAGTGAAGAAGCCTCACAAATTCAGGCCCAACACCGTAGCCCTCAGAGAGATCCGCAAATACCAGAAGAGCACTAAGATCCTCATAAGGAAGTTGTCGTTCCAGTGCCTCGTCAGGGAAATAACACAAGACTTCAAGACCGGCTTGAGGTTCCAGAGCTCCGTCGTTACTGCTCTGCAGGAGGTGACCGAGGCCTATTTGGTTGGATTGTTTGAGGACACCAATCTTTGTGCTAACCACACCAAGAGGGTCAACATCATGCCTAAGGATATTCAGCTTGCCCGCCATATTCAAGGTGAAAGGGCTTAATTTGCCTCTTCCCTTTTCTTCTTCTAACGACGTGTTTCCACACCACTGCTTTTGCAGAAAAATGTTATCTTTCCAGCTGTTGTTTATTTTTTAATGCTTTCTATATTTTTTTTGCTCTTTGTTTCCTTTGTATTTGAAATTACATATTTTGTACTTATAGGGAAGGTATATTTTGTTGCTGTTGAAGCTTTTAAGCAAATGCAATTGTCAATTGTAACTCCAGACTCCACAACCTTTGCTAGCATCCTCCCAGCCTGTGCCAAAATGGGAGCTTTAAAATAGGGTGCGGACATTCATCACAGCATAATTGAAAGTGAATTTTTATTAAATGTTGTAGTTGCAAATGCCCTGGTAGATATGTATGCAAAATGTGGAAGCATACACAAGGCATGTGCACTATTTGACAAAATGCCTCAAAAAACGGTGGTCTCGTGGAATGCCATGATTTCGGGATATGCACAAAATGGCTTTTGTAAGGATGTTTTCAAACTCTTTGAAGTAATGGTGCACTTTGGTACATACCTTGACCATGTGATCTTCACCTGTGTTTTATTAGCATGCATCCATGTAGGTTTAGTGGACGAGGACTGTAAATACTTTAATGACATGACTAGCTTTTATTGCAATATGCCTATAATTGATCATCATGTGTGCATGGCCTACCTTCTTGGCTGTGCTGACTATCTTGAGGAAACTCTAAACTTTATCATCAAATTGACAATTAAACCCGAATTCATTGTATGGATATGTTTTCTCGGTGTCTATAGAACACATAAAAATATAGGGTTATGATTATTTACACCAACTCTTCTTTTTGAGATGGATCCTCAAAATGTTGTAACTTATGTTCTTTTGTCAAACATCTATGCAGAAGTGGGTAGGTGGGGTGAGGTTCAAATGTTAAGGAGATTGATAATGTAAATGTGGTGTCATGGACTGCCATGATTATAGGATATGTACAAAATGGCACTCTTGACCAGGCATTAAGAATTTTTAAAGAAATGCCTCAACCAAATGTCATCTCGTGGGTTGTAATCATTGCCGGTTGTACACAAAATGGGCTTATTGAAACGTCATTAGGGTTTTTTAAACAAATGTAATTAGCAGGTATAAAGCCAAGAGAAACATATGCAAGCATCCTACCAGCTTGTGCCAGAGTGAAAAATTTGGAACACGGTATGGAAATCCATAAAAAACTAATGGAGAACCAGCTTTTGTTAGATGTTGTACTTGTGACCACTCTAATAGACATGTATGCAAAATGTGGAAGCATGCACAAGGCACGCCAACTGTTTGACAAAAAGCCTAAACGAGATGCAATCTCATGGAATGCAATGATTGTTGGATATGTGCAAAATGATAACCTGCATGAGGCTTTAAGACTTTTCAAAGAAATACCTGAACAGAACGTGGTCTCATGGACTAAAATTATTATTGGATATGCTCAAAATTGCCTTATTGAAAAAGCTTTGGAGATTTTTATTGAAATGCAATTGGTAGGTGTAAAGCCAAATGCAACAATCTTTGCCGGCATTCTTCCAGCTTGGGTGAAACTTGGAGCTTTGGAGCAAGGCACAGAAATTCATCAAAAAATAGTTGAAAGCGGACTTTCATTGAATGTTGTAGTTGTGAATGCCCTGATAGACATGTACGCAAAATGTGGAAGCCTGCAGAAGGTGCACTATTTGTTTGATAAAATGCATAGTGCAGACTTGGTCTCATGGACTGTGATGATTGCAGGGTATGCAATGCATGGTTGTAGCAAGGACTCCCTTAAGCTCTTTGATCTAATGAAGCACTCTAGAACTAATCCGGATCATGTTAGCTTTGTTTGGGTTTTGTATGCATGCAGCCACGGAGGCCTAGTCGATGAGGGCTGCAAATATTTCAATAGCATGAGTCACTCTAATTGCATTTTGCCTACTATAGATCATTATATATGCATGTTTGACCTTCTTGGCCATGTTGCCTATCCTGAGGAATCCTTAAACTTTATCATCAAGATGCCTATAATACTTGATGTAGTTATGTGGGTAAGTTTGTTTGGTTCCCGTAGATCACATAAGAATATAAAGCTAGGAGAATTCGCAGCAACACTCCTTTTTGAGTTGGATCCTATAAATGTTGCACCTTATCTTCTTCTATCAAACATTTATTCAGAAGTGGGCAGGTGGGGTGACGTTCAAAAATTAAGGAATTTGATGAAAGATAGAGGAATTAAAAAGATACCTAGTTGTTGTTGGATTGAAGTCCATAAAATGGTACATGCATTTTGTGTGGGAAACAGATCACACCAACAAACAGAGGAGATATATTCATAGCCGGAGAAATTGTCTTTAGAGAGGAAGGCAACATGGTATATTCCAGATACGAGACCAGAATTAAATAGGAATTACTCGTCTGCTACCATAGTGAGAAGTTGGCAACTTTATTGGGGTTGTTAAACATGCCCCTTGATCAACTATTAGAGTTGTCACTAGGACTGATACGCTGCAATGAAGTTTATTTCCAAGATTGTTGCAAGAGATGCAAACTGGTTCCATCATTTCAAACGTGGACAATGTTCTTGTAGAATTATTGGTGATGCTAAATGAAACAAACTATAAACACAGGCATTGCACTATGGTAAGGTGCATGGAGGCAGAATTGCGATCATAAAGAATGAATCAGGTAATATTTTTAGACTTTTAGTTTTTGACAAAATGTTGTTTCTGACTGTTTGGAGAGCTAGATCATGTTTTTGACTTGATCAAATTATATTGTATAACAGGCATCACTGCCTAGATATGCTATTGGTATTTGTGAGAATCCCTGTTTTACATTATCATGAAGAATTCATGACATTGAACTATTTTTCTGGAAGCTCGAAAGTAAACTGGTAGAGGAATGGGAAGTGTGAAAGGAAATGTGAGAGAACGGAATGATGTGCTGGCTACTGAGGTTTGTTCCATAATTTTCCAAAAATAAATTGCCCCACATACCTGTTTGCCTTTATTTTCCCCTGTTTTCACAATTTCTCTCAATTTTCTTCCATCCAGCTATAGCTTCAATAAAATGTGGCTGTTATCTAAAATGCATTGGGGAAATGTTTGCTCTCAGACTTGAGTTCGTTTTGGCATTTTCAGCCGGGGAACAAATTTACGACAATCTTGGGGTTTTTTTAACTCTGTTATTCTTTCTTCTCCCTTGTTTTTGTTTTGAAATTTAAACTTTATTTGGGTTGGTGTGTGCAGGGAAGGATGAGAGGAGAGGCTATACTAGCATTAGATCTCTTGTCTACACTCCCAAGCTTTTCCCCCATGTGGTTTGATTTTCTTTGTTTGTTGTTGTGAAAAGGATGTGATATATTTAGTACGACACCGATCAAGTGGGTTGCAGCATTGTTTGTTATTTCTGTAATTGTTTTTATCGGTTCTCCTTATTCATATTAGTAGTTAGTATTAAATGCCATTACAGAAGATTGAAGCAGCTTTCCGGTGACAGATATGAATGCAAAATGTGGAAGCATGCAATGGCATGTGAAATGTTCGACAAAATGCCTGAAAGAAATATGGTCACACGGCCTTCAATTATTGTAGAATATGCCGCAAATGGATTTTTTGAAGCATTCACACTGTTTTTCCAAATGAAACGAACATTTTTCCAACATGATCAGTTCACCTTTGGTAGCATACTCCCAGCCTGTGTCCTAAAAGAAGCTTTGAAATGTTTTATGTTTTAGTGTTGATTGGTTGAAAGTTTTGTGCCCAATCACTGGCAGCGTCGAGTCAAGTGCTTTTCCTCATGCGACACACCATCTGAGTTCTCAGCATTCCAGTACTGTTTCTGCAGTTTTTCCTGCAATATTGCCCATGAAAGCCTATTTGTATTTATTTCATCATGAGTTCTTCAGCTACTCACAAGGTGGATCATTTTCTATGTTATGTGAATGCCGAACCGTATATGTTATTTGTTTTAGAGGTATAATTATTACTTTTGTAGTTGATGTTGATTAGGGGTGTGATTGATTTTGTAAGTGTAGAAATATAGATGGGCCACTTAATTTGAAGGTTATTTCTACATTTCAAACTTGTTAAAAATTCGTGCATGAATACATTTGATACCATTTTCGAAAGTTAATTTATTTTATAGTTGATGTTGGATTGATGATGGCTTACTTTTGTACCATATATCATGAGAAGTTGGAGAGGATTTGATGGTTCTTGAACAAATTTGATATCATTTTGTGATTGATGCATTAATTTATAAAATTTTAAGGTTGTTTTTAGATCACAGTCAACCTAGATGCCCATGTTTTGGGAACCCACAAAGGGAAATCTCTGATTTACTTAGTTTAATGGTTATCTTATGTTTGAAGTTCCAACATAGCCAATTTTGT
The DNA here is from genome assembly GCA_019776745.2 of Taxus chinensis. NCBI lineage: Eukaryota > Viridiplantae > Streptophyta > Pinopsida > Cupressales > Taxaceae > Taxus > Taxus chinensis. The sequence goes on along the minus strand of JAHRHJ020003634.1, from coordinate 66,986 downwards.
TTATAAATGTGTTCTAAAGAATTGTAAGCCAATTGCTATAAAGAGATTGTGCAATCACTACCCACAAAGCTCTCGTGAATTTAAAACTGAGCTGGAAACAGTTGGAAGCATCAAACATCGGAATCTTGTTAGTCTGCATGGATGTTCGCTTTCTCCACTTGGAAACCTGTTGATGCATGTTCTCGATAATCAACTTAAATCTCCTAGTCCTCTACTCTTGCCAGCTAAAGTATGTTTATATTGATTTGTCTGGCATGTATTTCATGACTCTTGACTATTTATATATGGCTTAGTTTTTTTGTTTCTATGCTATAGGTCATAGTGTTGATTTTGTTGTCTAATCCTGTGGATAACGTATTTTAGTCACAAGTAAAAGTATTTTATTAAGACTGGCAAACTCCCTTAGACATCTCGAGGTATAATGTGTTCGTTAATCTTGTATAAGATTTCACATTACACATTATCATGTAATGCTTTATACTGAAATGCATGATGCTTTGGTAATTAGTACAATAACATGAGGTACATGATGGACATGTTATGTTTACATGATTTCCATATTTTATGGGTAACAATCGTTACAATTGTAGAATTTGTCTTCTCTTTAGGTTTCACGTCCCCAAGCATTTTAACATAACCAATAACAAATCCAGTCATGATATGACTAAAGATTGTACCAAACATTGTTATTCCTTCTCATCTCCATCAAGCACATCAAGAACCAACCTAAAAAAACAAAAGCTGGAAAATATTTCCCAAATGTAATGTAACTCTAAACATGTTAATTCTTGCATCTCAATTGTACTTTGATAAGTCATCTCACTCTACCCTCTACACATTAGCTCTAGATTTTACTACTTCCATCTCAATGACAATATTTCAAGTTAAAATAAGCACATGAATTTATAAGATTATCGAGATATTCACTAATTACATCATGAGAAGTTATTCCTGAAAAGATGTAATACCGTGTTGTTTTACAGAACGGCTAAAACCCCAAAAAGTTGTACCGATACAATGTTTAGAAGTCTACTTGGAATTCTATTGGATTTTGAACCATGGATTTATAATTGTTGAGCATTTGATGTACATGTGTTTTTAGAACATGAATTTTTGTTTGTCGGCAGGTCAAAATTCATCTTTCTCCAACATATTCTTATTTTGAAATTGTTTAATAGTTCATTCTTATTCTTATCAATCAGGATGCTACAACTCTCCTGTCAAAATCTGAAGCAGTGGATTTAGTGAAGGATATTTTTGCTTCAGCTTCATAAAGAGACATATGCATTGTATGACCTCCATCTTGTATTCATATATTTTTCAATTTTTGCATGTAACTTTTTGTATTTTTTGCTGGCATGTTAGAATATTTTTTGTTGTGATTAGTCGTTCAAATATCACATCTACAGTCTTGATAAGGGTGTTATGTTATTCCTCAGGGTGATGGATTAGAAATAGAAGTTAATGCGAAAGGTATTAGACGAGAAGAGATTATGAAGTTACGATATGATTAATTTGATGTCACTCCTGAATTAGGTGCACGACTTGTTACATGTTTTTACCATCTATGCATTTCTATTGAAGATGATTTGAAAGCACTTACACTAATATCCTTCATCAAAGAAATATTGCTATCATTGTGTTATTTATTCTGCAAATTAGTGTTGCAATACATTCAACTTGAGCTGTGATTGTTATTCTGAGTTTTGAACTCCTAATTTCTGCAACTTATTTAAGAACAATACAAAATTCTAGCGTTTAGTATAATGTCTTAAAAGAAACACACTTCATATAGGGATACTATCTTGAGTGTTTCCTCATGGTATTGCGCTGAACATTGAAGTTATTTATGTTGAATGGCGTGTAGTGAGTTTATTTAGTTTGTTTCAAGTGGTTGATCTAATGACATTGCTAAATAGGGTGCACAAGTCAAAACAATTTCTATTATTTCTATTATATTTTTGTTTTTCTACTTGCACACACACTACTACCCCTTTTAAGTCTTTATCCAGTATTGGAGTCAACTTCTGTGATGATTTTAATAGCCAAATGATGTTGGCATATCTTAGTGGCAACTTTTATGGTATGTTATATCTTTGATTTCAGATATATGTAGTGAATGGATCTTATATTTTGCAGGAGTTCCTAGATTTAGCTTTAGAAAGGTTATTTGTAGTTGTTATAGTTTCCATCAGTTTTCCTAATTAATTAGTGTAACTTGCTTTAATTTTGAGTAACTTTTGCCATTCACGAATAATTTCGTTCTTTCCATATCTTAGAATATAGGTCCACTTCTTGAGTTTATGCTACTCATAATTCATGTAGATAGTTATTATTAATATATTACAGAATTCAAGTTTACCCCTGATGATGCCAATATATGAGATACTATCTATGGGTAAATTTTAGCTTGAATCACATTTTTTTCAGTTTGAGCCCTCAGGAAAATGCTTCTATGCAAGGTTTTCCCCAATTCCTTGTTAGAAGTCTATAGACAATGTAATCTATGTTAAAATTACCATTCTCAATCCGTAGTGTTTAATTTGGAGCAATTTGTGCTACTTTTTCACATATTTTAATTGTCAATACATTTGTTCATTTTTGTTGAGAAAATAGTATAACCTACTATGAATTGCAAATTTGGTGTGCATTGCAAGCTATATAATAAATTCCATATCAGATAAAATGAGCAACGTTGAACTCAAATTGAGTAAAAAAGGAAAATAAAATTAGAATTGCAACCTGGTTCCCCTTTCAAATTTGAAGTTTCAAGTTGCCCATTACATAAATTATACATTATTAAATATAAGGAAAAATAGAACAGTGCTCTATATCTTGGACCTCAAATTTGGGTTAGAAGCTTGTCAATCAGGTACTTATATTTTCTATTGAATTTGTGGGTGCACATACATACGGTAGCTTTTAGGTTGTGGAGCCTGTTTTCATGTGTGAAAGTGTTGAAGACTGTACACTAAGAGTACTGTACACTTTTCATGTATCCTCACCGGGGTTCGGGGCTGGGCCGGGCCCCGAGTGGGGGTCCAGGGGCGGTAGCCCCCGGTAGCAGGGGTTTGGGGGCGCAACCCCCGATTTTTTTTTAGGCGTAATTTTTTTTTGGCCTAAAAAAATGCACCCGATATATCGGGAAACGTGCTCTTCTCATATGGGCGAGTTTTTTGACCCATAGGTTTATGGGACGGGTTTTGCCCATGGTTTTGATACCCACGGTTTTGTAAAATTGCTTAAGCAGTTGTCTATTTATATGGTCTTATGCATATGATAGATGTACAAGTAAATGTATTGTAGATGTGTTTTGAATTCGGCTGTGAATTCTGTAGAGTTTGTTGAGCATAGCTCCAAATGGATCTGGGTATTGTATTGAGAGAGCGATGTCTTATAATAAAATCTGAGCAAGTGATTCTTGGTGGACGTAGCCCAAATTGGGTGAACCACGTTAAATATTGTCTCTTTGTGTTGTGTTATTTTATTCTGCAATTTTATTTGAGATCTGTAATAATTTCTGCATATTAGTTTTCTACTGTTGTGATACTGTGAGGGATTATTCCACATATTTTATCTCTTATTTCCTAACAGTAGCAAAACAGATCCCTAAGAGCAAGGACATAAGACTTTTGTGCAAATGTGAAAGGGGAGTTCTATGTGCACATTCAAATCAAACATGAAAAATACCCTTGATTAAAGCCCTGGAACTAAGAACGTGATTTAAACTTACAAAGGATCTCAATGGACATTTGGTGGACTGTGATAGAGCTCTCATTGCACATTTAGTGGTCTATGATAAACAATTCAATGTGCATTTGATGGATCTTTTGAGGGCTTTTAATGATTAAGAATAATAAGAGGGATAGGTTGATATATCTCGAAGATGGGCAGAGCATAAGCAACATGCTACCACTCATGATATAAAATCTGCAAATGTACAAAAGTCTTCATGTATTCATGTTTAGTTCAAATAAATTAGTCCACAAATGTACGAAAGGCTACCACTCATGATATAAGATTTACAAATGTATATGTACGAATTTGTAACAAATTTGAAATGTAGAGATAGAACCTTTAAATGTAATGCTTCATCTATATTCCTACACTTACAAAATCAATCACACCCCTTATCAACATCAACTACAAAAATAATAACTATCCCTCTAAATCAAATAACATATACCATTTGGCGTTCACATCTCATGAAACACATGCAATTGCTAGTAATATATTTATGCCGAAGGCATTCCCCTATGGTAAAGGACCTCCAGACGTTTCTGTGACTGTATTAAAGTTGACGGTTTGAAGGCCGTCTGGATGTTTTTGCATTTTTAATAATTTTTTTGACATGCGTTCCTTCTTTAGACCAGCAGGCATCATGTCAATCCAGGGGCCTTCCGTCAGGGTTCCAATACACCCCTCCTCAACTTCCTCTACATCCATTATGTATAGTTTTTTGTTCCCGAATCGTCTCGATCTGAACACTAATTTTTTCCCATCTTCACCCTTAAATCTATGGAACCCCAGCCTGAGCGAATCGGGCGAGATGAAAGGGTTGTAGTGATGAATTTGGGGATTAATGGAGGTCATCACGGGTATAAAGGACCTGGACTGCAGGTCGAAGATTTCGAAGTGCCTAAATTTGGACTCCGGTCTACGTGTGGCGACGACTATCCAATTCCACATAGCGGAAGTGCAGGGAGTGAAACCTTCTACGGGGGGTGGAGTTATCCACTCTAGTGGCACCACTTGGTCCAAGTTCAATATGTAGATGCTCCACCACCCATCCTCCACTCTTCTGTGAAAATACACGGTGTTCTCATTGGCCTAGCTCTGCAACCATCCACCTACCGGATCCGTCCTCTACCCTGAAATGTACAAACCTATCTGAAGCTCATGAATATGGTCCCGCCACCATTCCCCTACTCCATAGGAAGCCACCATAATTCCCAAGGAAGAATGATGTCTTACCGACTGTATCTTTGCATGAACTATGGTCCTTAATCCCTCCAATGCCTAAAATGGGTTCCAATTTGGTAATTAGTTTGGTGGTCCAAGGGTGTCCTTTAAATGTCCTACCAATCAATGTGGCAGTCTCTCTTAAAAGAAGGGCCACACATTTCTTATCCAAATAGAAAAGGAAGGTGGATGGATTCCATTAAAGTCCTACCGATCAACATGGCAACCTCTCTCAAAAGGACCAGATATGTCTAATCTGGATAGAAAAGGAAGGTGGATAGAGAACCTCCTTGAGTCTTCATACATGCAATGATATCTCCACCAAATCTCATTGTAGGTTAGACAACGCAAAATAAAATGTTGCTCATTTTCCACTTCATAGAGAGAACATAGGTGAAAAATCCTATCGCCAAATGCATATTGTGGTTTTTATTAACTCACAACTTGTGGGACTGTACCCTCATCTGGCCAAGGAGAGTCTTAAGACCATGTGACTAGTGATGCTGGAGAGAAACAAGCTGAATGATTGTGCTATTGATTATCTTGATGAAATGCTCATCATAAAAACCATCTTGAGGCAGAGAGGCTGCAGGGGAGAAGTCTGGTGATCTGAACAACTCTGTTGATTGGCTCCTTAGGGAGAGAATGCGAAAGGAGGCATTCATGTAGTCTCTAGGTGGAGAAAGTTGATCAATAGAGATGCTGCTAAATTGGAGAACAAAATTGTTCTTGTAATAACAGTAATGCCATCGTATAGTGACAAAGAGGTGAACTTTTTATCTATGGGACTCGAAACCTCTTACCCATAGATTGTGGGGTTGATGACTGGATCAAAAGTTTTCATATTTGAAGGAAGTTTCTGGAAATTTGTCTTTAACCGCAGTTCTATCCTAGACAGCGGAGAGGGGGGAGGTAGGATTCAGTATAGAAGACAAAATAGTAAGTTGAAATCCTGAGTGATTATAGGCTGTTGCAGCCTCAATTGGCTCTCCTTTGTTTCATGGCTCGCTGGCATAAAAACAACACCCGAGTGTTTATGTGTGCCTCCATGTCTATGTGCTCTTGAGCATCTCTAGAGGTGTTGAATACATGACTTTAGGTTATTATTTACCATGCCATGGCCAGAGCTTGGGCTTTTGCCAATAAATGAATACAATACGGAAGGCCTGTTCTTAATGGCTTTCCCAACTTTATTTCAACTCAGGAAAAGCAATGTGGCAACAACCCCGCATTAAAGAAGTTCCAATGCATGAATGCGCTCTTCATTTGATGCGTTACCATGATGGGCACTTTGGTTCCCACCCAATATTTTGTTACATGTATAGCTATATTCTAACTATGCTGCAATACATGAATAAAAATTTCCCACTGCTGATTTTGATGATAATATGCGGAGAGCATGAACCAATGAGTACTTAACTACCTCAGTGTGACCATTAGTTTGGGGCTGAAAGGATGTAGAGAACCTCAACTGAAAACCCAAAAGCTTCCACAACCTTAGTGACTTAGTAGGTTTCATAACCTTTTCATATTATAAATCAAGATATGAGCACTTCATAAGGTTAATCCTTGTATGACAGTAAATGTTTGAAATTTGAAATTTTGATGAAATTAAGTATCATCGAGATAATATTTTTTATGTGATCCAGTTGATTACAAAGACAATTTATGACATGGCAAATGCTTCTTAGAGTTTTAACCTAGATGTTGTGGAAATACTATACAATACAAACAACGGATGCATCTTGTTTTCTTTGTGACAGATGAAATATAGAATAATTGCCCAAGAAATGTTTTGGGAGCAACTACAGAGATTCCCATTCCAAGTCTATTACAAGCCATTATTTTGGAAGTCAAGCCTGTAGTGCAATGTACTGAAGCAATTTGAATGATATGAGAGGCCAACCTTTTCCCATTTTCCTGAGAACAACTCATCAAATTTAGGAACAATGAAAGTATTGCAATCCTCCCTTTACCAAGATATGCCAAGAGACAATACTAAAATTCTATAAGGTGTAGTCCTAATTAATTTTTTTAAAGAGAATCTCTTTTTTAAGATTTTTGAGTTCACAATTCAGGCAAGCTTCTTAACCCATCATCAAATCCTATTCAAGATATTCATCAAATAGACTTTCAAATTTGCTATTTTTGTTATAAACCACAGTTGAAGCCTAGATCTCGATCTACTTCTTTCATGAATTCATACTTATATTTACAATCACCAATCTCTCCATGGCTAAAATGAAATGGGTGGTTGTGGTAGGAGGTGGAGTTGCAGGTGCCCATGTCGTTAGATCTCTTCAATTCAACAGGATTGATCCGTATGTGAATTTTGCATCAAACCCAATTCAATTTTTTTCATTTTTGATTATTTATAGTCTATGATCAAGGATTCCCTATGATTATTTGGTGATTGCTACATGGAGTAATTTTGATGGACCTTCCTCCAAACAATGCAAGATCAAACAGTTTGAAGTAGGTTACAATAAACCATTTGGGAATTTAAACAGATTTAGATTTATTTGAATTCACTATCTACCTCCTCTTTGCAGTTGGAGACATTACAGACATTAAGGTAGGCTCTAAGTTGCAATACTTACTATCCTTAATATACATCTATGTTTTCTTTCAATCCCTTAATTGATATTTGAAATACCATGGGCTATGTTGAGATGTATGGTGGAGCCAAGTTTTGCAGAGAGGTCTTTATTTAGTCACAATGATTATTTTGCAAATGGCCGCCTGGTCACTAGCAGTGTTGTGAGTGCTACAGATACAGAAGTTGTCATAGATTCAGGAGAATGGATTCCCTATGATTAGTGTAAGCTAAAATTAATGAATAAATGGACATTGTTTCTGTTGTATTTAGTCAATGTCCATAATTTTATCCAGGATTTCATTTCCTCTGCATATCGTGACTTATTATATGTGTATGTCTACAATTGTACAATCGATGATGGATACATAATACTGGGCTCTGCAAACATCAACCAACGATCAATGGATGGGGCAAGGGACTCTGAGATTGCAATGGGAGCATATAAGCCATTCCATACTTATATGGATGTATCCCCTCGGGGGAAAATCCATGGGTTCATAATATCTCTTTGGTATGAACACATGGGTATTCTTCTAGATGATTTCTTGCATCCCAACAACACTCAGTGCATGGGAGTAGTGAATGAAATTGGAGACAAAATATGGAATGAATTCATTTCAGAGGAGGGTCCAGATATGAGGAATCTTACTGCACATCTGATGTCTTCTCCAGTACAGGTTTGGGAAGATGGTTCAGTCTCTGTCAAAGAAGGATATTCATACTTTCTTGATACCAAGGCCATAGTTTTGGGGTCTAGATCCCCCTTGCCTCCTGTTCTTACCACCTAAGACTCACAAATCTTGGTTACAATTCTTTGTAGTATAGTGTATTCCATATTTTCCAATCTTTATATCTTGTATATTTTTTGCAATGGAATCCATATTATTCCTTCTATAGGTTTAGGTAAGAATTTCTCTATTCCTTAGGTATTCTTCACCCCAATTTGACAAGATGACTTCAAATTGATGTATCCCTAGGATACATTACCAAATCGTTGAAGTTTTAATAGAAATTGAGTATTTATTTTAGCAAGGAAGATAGAGATCAATCCCACTACACTCAAATGCATAAAATGTGCAAATTGAATTGTTCTCCTTTTTTATGCATGCAAAAGTTAGTGGAAACAAGTAAACCATTATTAATTTAATACCTTATTGATTTATTGTTGTCCACTAACAAAGAAGGTTCTATCATTGTTATTTAAAGGTAGTGGAAATAAATAAACCATTATTAAGCTGATGGCTTCAGATAATGATAAGTTAAGCAATAATGATAAGATAAGAATTACCAATTTAATAAATCTAATAGCATGTAGCCTGATTCTCATACATTATGAGGTGCTAAGGGTATGCACGGTATACATAATGATCACTACTAATCTAGAATTAACACTGACGATGTTATGGATAAAGATACATGGAAAATCCGTGCAGAATTTCAGCTAAACTTATGTTGTACCCCTTCCGAAGAAAACATATGATGTTTTGGCTTGCCCATCCTCCTGTGTTTACAGGAATTTCTCTCTTTAATTGAATTTACTGGTTGATCCATGATTGTATGAATTTACTAGTTGATTCATGATTGTATATGTACAAATTTGTAACAAGTTTGAAATGAAGAGATGATACCTTTAAATGAAATGGTTCGTCTATATTTCTACACTTACAAAATTACACTATTCAACATACATGTTCAATTTTTCCTTTTTATTGTTTCTCGCTTCTTTATGTAAACCAACAACAACACATTTTTAATGTCTTCTTCATTATATCTGCATACAAATACCTATAGTTTTAAAATGCCAAGAAATAACCATGCAATTTATAGTAGTCTTCTTCCAAAGTTTTGAATTGTTTTAAGGGTTAGGCATCATGTTTGTGCTTTTTAAATGAAGTGGTTCATCTATATTTCTACACTTACAAAATCAATCACCCATAGTTTAAACAAAATCAACTACAAAAATAAAAACTATTCCTCTAAATCAAATGGATGCACATGGAGGAGTGGAGATTAAGAACCTGAGGGAGGTTGTGGTGAGAGATTGAAATGAAGCAATTCACTGGTACCACGTAGGCAACCGACGTCAATAGAATCTGTAAGAATGGATTCCAGTATATTTCCCCTCCATCTGCAATACGTAGTACAATTGGTTTAGAGCACTCGGATTTCAAAAGTGAATCTCTATGGAACAAATCCTGTAATTCTCAGAGCCTTTGCTAATACAGGAATTGGTATGGTATAAGTTCTTTTGTCTGTTTAGAATACCCTTTTCTTTTTTGGTGATATTTGATTTGATAATGACATAGACTTATAATCTATGTATGGTCTTTTTGATTTTGTGGCTACAACTTCTGCCATGGAAATCATGATGTTATCATGGGGAGTTACAGCTACATCCAGTTGAATTAGAGGTACAGATCCTTGTGACACTAAATGGGAAAGTTTGAGCTCCATAGGTGACTACATGACCTCACTGTAAGTTGTCTGCACCCATAGATTGGTTCTTTAATATTTAGATAAGAATTTTGTAGCCTTATCATTAGCTTTTATGGATTATTTCTTCCACAATAATGTATGTGGAAGACTATGGGATGAGTTGAGAAAGATGATATACATAATTTATTACATTAATGTTTGGTTTTAAGTAAAATGGTTTTGTTTAGTTTTTAACTTTCTGTGTGTTTAAGCTCTAGAGGAAGGGAAAAAAGTGATTTTATTTTCTTAAGCAAAACAAAAATGAAATATTATAGATAAAGGTGGTATGAGAACTTTCCTCACAAACTACATTAAACTAATAAAGGTATGTGCTCATCCTAGGCTTTACATAACTTATAAGGGATTTACATCTTAGATTGGGTTGAGTTATACAAGGTATGTAATATTTGAGAAAAACATTCCCTTTATATAGAATTTCTACTGGCTGATGCAAGGACAAATTCAGTGAAGCTAGAACTTGGGTGATTGTTGTTTGCCCAAAGTTTCGTTTTAGTTAAGAGGCATTGTAGAGAGCGGGAATGCTCACTATTATTGTTGAATATGCAAATTGTATGGTACAATTCACTCTAAAGGTTTGTATACCCAAGTTTAACATTTTATTCACACAATTGCCGAGTAATATTCATTTGAATTAACTTGATTCCAGGGAAGAATGACATCCTGAATAAGATCAACTTTTATTTGTATATTTAATGTGATACACAATAAATTCATTACCATTTCTCACCTCTATCATACTTTTTGGATGCTTACTCATGAAACATGAAGTTCTTTCTTACCTTATGGTGGGAAAAGTTAATAACGTGCCTTCAGTTGATTTCACATGATCATCATATCTTATACATAATTGTCATTTATGGTTAATTGACATGTCCGATGTTGTGTATTGGCCTATCTGTCTTATTACCTATGTATGAATGTATTATTGTAAAATGTTAGTATTTGTGCGGCCTTGCCAAACATAAATTGCATTAGTTAGGGATTGATAGACAAGAAAAATGAGTTTATGAGGTTATGACATGTATTTGCATTTTATACCTTGTGAAATATTAAAGATGATTAATTTCTCAAAAAATGACAATTGTTTAATAGGTTAAGCAACCACATGACAATTAACTGTTCAATAATTTTAGTGAATGATTTTTCTAAATTTTGAGCTGACAAGGCATAGGGTATACGATCCACATTTGAAACACCTAGATCAGGGGACTAATACAATTAATTCAAGGAGTAATAATCTCTAACCCAGTAAATGGAGGAATCTCAATGGTCAAAATTAAAAAAACTTATACCGTTTGGCGTTCATATTGCATCGTACACATGTGATTGCTAGTTTTATTGTTATTCCCATTAATTTTGATCATATTATTAAATGATTTGGAAAATTATGAATATCCTTATAATGCTTTTTAAAAAAATACACTTTAAAATTTTGAATATATTTTTTATTAATGTTTTGATATAAATTCAGTACTTTATTAATTTGAAATGGGAATATTACTCCTAAATTTAAAATATTTATATAATTTAGTATAAATTTTGAATTATATATATATTGTCCATAATAATAAAATTATTTAAATTTTAATAATAAATCAATATTCAAATTTTAACAATTGTATAAATTTTCACAAATTTTTTATATTGAAAAGTTTTACAATTTCAAAAATTGTAGCAATTTCTATCATTTTGATATTGTGAAAATTTTCACAACTTTACATTTGTGACAATTTTCACAATTTTAAAATTGTGAAAAGTTTTACAAATTTATATCTTCACAATTTTATTGTAGGTGGAGTCCACAAAATTGGATTCACAATCTTTTTTTGATATGGTGAACGCTTTTGACCGGAGCTATGAACTAGAGGGTTAAGAGACCCCACCTGTACAACAACCAAGATATAACAATTAATGCTCAATAATCAGCAGACCACTAGCTGCCACCAAGAACACACGACTAGCAAAACACGAACCGCCACGCATGCACACACCACCAGCAAACCACGAGCCACCATGCTTGATCCAATGAATCACGAGTCGTTGCGCAAGCACACACCACCACAGGCGAAACACAATTCACCTCACACCATCAAGCACGGGTCTTCTCAATCCAAAAACTCCTCCGTGAAAACCAGCCAGCTAGTCGCACCACCTTGGACATTACCACCCCAAACAGGGATCAATTCTTAGTGGTATTTTTACCTGGGTGAAGCTAGAAACAACCATCCAGCTTGACCACTCTACCCAAACCCCATCGGAAATTGGATTCACAATTTTGAATAAGTTATCTACAATGGAATTGTGAAATAATTGTGGATAAAAGACATATTTTCTTGTAGTGCAAATACATATAATGTTGCCTAAGTAGGGAATAGGCTTAATATAAGATTCCATTTTTTGGAGTATACAAATATTAGTTTGGATTATTCACAGTTTTTGTGCTATTATTGTTTTCTCTCTTCTTCAAATGTTGAAAAACACAGTGTGTTTTTTCAACATGTGGATTTTTATTTTTTTCAACATGTGAAAAACACATTGTGTTTCAACATGTTGAAAAATACAATGTGTTTTTCAACACTTTGTTTTTCAAGACTTCACTACTTCTATTACATGTAGAGATGACTGTAGATATTGTTTAATGAATTTTATGTATTCCAATTCTAATCCTACAAACATTTCCTAACCAATTAAAACCATCAAGTACTGATATTTATATATTTAAAAATTCCTTTCCACCAATTATGACTTCATCAAGTGTATCCTCTTCGATATTGACAAAACGAATAATTTCACCAAATGAATATCCTAATATAATGTACTTGAAAGTATAAGGTAGATAATTTATGTTCAACAAAAATTTTACACAAAACCCATTATTGGCCAATTCAAATTTTGAGGATGAATAATCCATAAAGAACACTCAACTTGAACTTTAATAAGGGAGAGTAGAATATATAATAAGATGATTAATTAGATGCAGAAAAAGAATATATAATGTATTCTGAGAATAGGTAGTGAGAAACACCCTCTAGAAACATGTGATTGAGAAATCCATCTAATCAACCTAGCTCGATTCCTAGCAGTAAGGATGCTTTTGAAGAGTCTTTTTGATAATGAATTTGATGTACAAAATAAATGGGCAGCCACAAACCTATGGATGTTAATGTAGTACAAAAGGGTTCCAAAAATAAAGGAGAATGTGAGAAGTTGCCAAGCTAGGCTAGTGGGGAACTCTCTCTCAATGCGTAGAAGGAAAAAAGGATACTGATATTAGGCTTACAACAATTTTTTTAGGCATGGTTGTGCAAGGAGGATTGGGAAAGCTCAAAATTCAAGGAAATGATCCATTCAAGGGCTGAGTGATCTGGAGCTTAATATTTTTGGCCTTGGTTGTTTCAACACACAAAATTTAGTTTAATCCTTATTGTAGGTCATCAGGCATTATTGTAAGTCTTTGATTGAGTTAATCCTTGTGAACCTTCAAAATGTTTATAGAGAAAGGTTTATAGTCTATGGGAAAATGCATCAGACATGCAAAACCTTAAATTTTCTATCATTTACCTCTTTTCAACGATTTACAGACCTAAGTTTAGTGGTAATTGGATAATAAAAAATGATTTCACTATGCATTTTGGTTTCCCTATTTTGTTTTTCTATTTTATACAAGCATTGAAAAAATGAAGTGTGTTTTTCAATGCATTAAAAAACACACTCTATTTTTCAATGCTAGGAGGAAAAATACAATCTTTTGTTTGAAATGCTTAGAAAATTACTTTGGTAAGTGCATAATCCATATCCACATAGGAATTGGGAGAAATGGATATATTTTGAATTGTAGACATAATAATAACAAATTTGTTTGTGGCCGACATTGCAAACCACCTTTCTTTCATGGACAATGACATTCTCCAGTACCTTTGATGGAAATGAAGTACTCATAGTCTTACTCATAATAAGTGGTTTTAGGGCATAACAAGCATAGTGAAAGTGAAATAAAACAAACGGATTGGTTTTAGTTTTAAAAGGAGGAATGGAGCACACCAAATCTCATTAATTAAAAGGAGGGGGGGGATTTTTTAAACGGTGTTCTATAACATTAATCTTCACTGGGACTATGTGGCCTATAACATCAATGGTCGTTGGGATACATTTCCCGTACACAGGTGGAACTCTGGTGATGACACGGTTGAAAATTCTTTGCATTTCTAGTGATGTAAAAAAATTGTGTAATGTTATATATGGTCGCTAATATGGGGCATACATCCAATACCTAGATTGATTCTTCGAGGGTTTTACATATGTTAGTGGGTATATTTTTTGGCTATGCTAAACCTGAATTCTATAAATCCCACACTATAAAAGGTCTTTCAAAATTGGTTTTTGTTGTAGTATTTCCATGCCTACCATATGTGCTCTTATGGAAAGTGACTGTCTTGGCCTCTTCTAAATATGAACATTCTATCTTACTAGTCGTTCCCCATTACAAATTGTAAACTATATTATATTTGAATCTCTCGCCATAATATCAACTCATATAATTCATGTTGCAACGTCTCTAACTCTATTTTAAATAATGTATATCCTTCCCTCTAATAGAGTTGGATCTTTAACTAAGTGTCCATCTCTAACACCTTTACAAAAGTTTAAAATTTTTGTCCATTTTTATATGATCTTAGGTAGGGTAATAAACCTGATATAAATCATTCAATTATTTTATCCTCTACCAATGGTTTCATCTAATTTCCTCATTATCCCTTTGAATATTTGGTCAATATATTTTGATCGTCTCCCCTTATTTTTAAACCAGGGTCTCTCATTTTGCTAACACTCTCAATTGGAGCATCGGGGTAATGGAAATACTCCTTAAAAACATTTCATTACCGCATCCCAATATTTGTTTTATTTTGACCCAACTTCATAAACCATTCAAGCGTACCCTCCCTCAATGTTCCTATAAAGTCAAATATCTTCACCTACATATCCATGATATGTGTCCTTTGTATCTCTTTCCAAACAACGAAAAACTATGTCTTTTGGGTCATTATTATGTATTTTTGAGCTATTGGTGTTAGTTTTGGTGTATTTTAATAGAGTCTTTTACACTATAGTTAATTTTTTCTTTCTTTTCTTTCTTTCCATTCTTACTATCTACTCTTTGATAGAACTTAATCTTCCCTTTATATCTTTTTGAATCTCTATCAAAATAACTCTTCCATAGAAATTTGTTGAAATCACTCACAATATCTTCTCTTATCATACATTCCTCTTTATAATTTTTATAAATCTCTCTTAACTATTCTCATATAAGTTGTTCTTCAAATGGTGTATCCCTAAATTTATTAAGTGGAAATGGGGGATGATGTTTGGTTTGAGGGGTTAATTTCCTCAAATTATCTCTTGCAATTTTAGGGTAGTGAATGAGGGGTGGGGTGAATCATTGCTTCTTATATAACTACTTCCATCACTACTACTTTCACCTTCCCTAAATAAATTCTCACTTCTAATATTTATTAATGAATATCTACCTTTTGTGTGGTATCTAAACTCTTCATCTCCCACATGTTATCCTTTTATTTCCATCACTATTTATTTTCTTCTCATCTTCTTCTACTTATTCCTCTCTTCTCTCTAATCTACCTTTTAGTTTCCATTATTTCCTCATCTAATCTATTCATTCTCTTTGACTCACTCTTCTATCCTAAGTAACCACTTTATCCTTACTTTAACCATCTTTCCTAATCTTGCGTAGTACTTCTCCCTTAGTTCGTACACTACTAATTTTCTCTATTGGATTCTCTAAATCACCCACTTTTGTAACCCTATCATCAATTACTGATGTAGTGGGGCATTAATTTATAATGTCTCCTAGAGTTTAAATTTATATGCAAAGAATGTTTGAGGGATCATAATAGGATTATTGACGTGTTTAGGGGTCATAAGAAATCTTATAAATTTGAATTTTGAGTCCTATGGGTTTTTCCCTCCATTTTCCATATTTGAATTTCTAAGGAGGGTTTGACACCTTTTTGATAATTCTTGGAGTTGTTAGTATTTTTCATGGGTTATGAAGCTTAGAAAAACATGAATAATTTATGTTAGTATATCTATGTGAGTCATGGGAGTTTCTATTTAGTCAATTAGTGATCATGACCCAAATAGTGTGCTCCTTAACTCAATATACGAGTTCAAGGCTAGTAAGGGTTTAGTTAGAGAAAGTTAGTTATCTTAGTGAGTATTCGAATAAGGAGGGTGGAAGTATGTTTTTGGAACATGATTCATCATGGGAGAAAGAGATAAGGAGGATTGGAAAAAGAAGAAATGAAGCATGTATATGTATAGTTCTTTAGTGAATATCGATATATATCTCTGTTTTGGGAATGGATTGTATTTTTGACTATGTATTATTCTTTATCAACTCTTCCACCCTCTTAGTATGATTTTGTGAAAGATCTTCATGGATAGCACACTATTAAGAATAATTATGAGTGTTAGTTGTAATATTGTAACTATGAGATGATTTTTGGTTCACAAGAGCATTTGATAGTTAAGAGTACTTCCTTAATACCTATTAACATTTCATGTTGATAGGCTTATGCTTTTAATGGAGGTTTGAAAGAACATCAGAGTAGCGAGTTTAAGTATTTAATGACTAAAGAACATGAATGTTAGTTTGAGTTGATATGCATAACAGTAAGGTTTATATATGGTTGATTGATGAATGATTAATTTGGTAAGTATTTGTTGATTAAGAATTTTAAGGTGATGGAACTTCCATTCTTTATTACAAACATACCAATATGCAGTTAGTACTCAATAGCCTATGGATTGCAAGGTTTAAGTTTGTGTTGAACTATGATCCTTGTTATTTTATAACTATATAAGGCTTAGAGTTATTCTCATAAAGGGAGATGCATGTTAAAATGTTTATAAACTGACAATCAAAGCATGATAGTGTTATATGATAAGGGGGAAGTTGAAACATTTGAAAATTATGCATGAAAGTCCAAAATAATAAACTGTGTATGCATGTCTTCAGGGAGAATGAGAAAGATTGGACTAGAGAAAGTTTTACATGAGCTTGTATGATCAATTTCATGGACCAATGGTAAATCCATCACTTTTATCAGGTTAAGATATTAAAGACTTTCCTCCAAATATCCTTGAATTGAAGGACAAGTGAAATTAAAGTTGAATAACCTCTCTTGGGCTTTATCCAGAGGGTTTTAACAATCTATACATAGGGATCATTGTTTAGAGGCTACCAAATCAATTAATTTCACCCTGAAAATATTTAAGGATACAATGCTCAAGATTCTATAGAAATGGATTTTGGAAGAATAATATGGATAACCAATGGTGGAATGTCTTTAATTTTTATGACAGTTTAGAGAGGAAGTGTCAAAACAAAGTCATAAGGTTAAATTGAGAGGGTGAGTTTACAAAGAAGGTATATGAAATATTTGTAGTTTGATAGTGAGGCTTTGAGGGTTCAGGCCAAAAATTCAAAAATTATATACTTAAAACCATAAGCACATTGCATTTTTTGAAACCTCATAAGAAGGGAATATAAGCTTAACAGATGGTTAAGAAGACCTAGTAAGGGTTTAGAAAGCTAGAATACAAAAAGTGATGCATATGGAATTATATGTGAGTTAGAGCTATGAATTTTTGGAGAACATATCAATAGGAGGAATAAAACTAGGAAGCATGAACCATCTAGAATATTTGGGAAATTTTTCATGGGCTAGAACTTGTCTTAAGGGAAATTTCATGATTGAACTAGAAGAACAAAAAGTGGATGTTTATGAGAACAATAAAGGATGTAATTTTGAAGAATTTATAGTATCCATGGATATTATTGAATTTTCCACTGTTGCATTGTGGGTATTTTTTTTAACCATGAATAATAAGGTGATCTTAAGGATTTTGGGGGGAATAGGATTGGTAAATTTTTAAGCAAAAATAACATTTTAGGTTTTAAATTCATTTTATGTATTTGGACTAAATTTTCTTGGTTATATGGAAAAAGACAACAAGGGTAAAGTGAGTGTGAAGTCTATAAGCCAAAATTGGTCTTATTTGAAGGTAAATTAAGATGAGTTGGGGGAAATAATTTAGAGGTAAGGAAGAATGAATGAAAGTGTGGACAAGTAGAATTGATGGTATGAGAATCCTTAATGATGGTAAAATTTTTGGTTGAATAAGGTCGATAAAATTTAAGCCTTCGTAGGCTTGCATAGGTCCTCAAGCGCAGGGTCATTGTGAAAGTTTGTTGCTAGAAATTTATTGAGAATCATTGAAAGGAATGAGTTCCACCTTCGTACTACATCATTTTGGTATTAGACTAGGTATAATAAAGAGGGTAAGGATTTAACAAATCTTTTTTGCATAGAAAACATTGTTTTATTACACAGGTTAGCTATCAAGGAAGGTATAAATCTATGAAGATAAAGAATTTGAAGGAGTTAGAAATGGAGAAGGAAATATCAGATTTGAGAAGAGACTTGCATAGATTGGAAGCTTTAGAAAATATGTGGTTTCAAGTAAGCAATGAGTTAAGAAGTCAAGCAAGAAGTGAGCTATGTGGATGGAGTTTGAAAATGAGAGTGAAGTGGTCAATCAATTCACTTGTGAAGCAAGCTAGAAGAAGTGAAAGAAAAAAATAGATGAGAGATTATGGAGGTATAGGAGGAAGGGAGTTGCTATGTGAGAAACATGAGGAGAGAAAAAAGATTCTCATAGTGGAGAACATAGTGAAATAAGAAGAATGAAGAAGAAGAGAAGTGCAAAATGAAATGCTTACAGAAGAAGGGTGGATGAGGAGGATAGTTTCCAAGAAAGAGACACTTATTGAGACAATTTGGTCTCTGATTTTATATTCTAATGTTGTGTTTGCATGTGTGTATACAGGTTTGAAATATTTTGTGAACAAAATCAAGAAGAAGACAATGAAAATTGCAAATGAAAAACCAAGAAGAAACTTCTTTGAGTAAAATGCACATGATGGAAGCAAAGAGTTGCTTATAGAAGATTATGAGGAAAAGGATGAAGTCCTACAACCTGCTAATGAAGAAGGAGAAGAACATATAGAATTCTATGATGCTTTAGAAAGAATATTCATAGAGAAAAGACTAGAAAAAGAGCAAAAACAATAAGATGGAAGAAAAAAGAGAATCAAGGGTCAAGGACAAGGTCATAGAAATGGCATATCATCAAGTATGGGAAGATGAAAATTACAGATTTCTTCATGTATGTATTAGTGAATTATTTGGTGATACAAGATAAGACAAAAGGAAAGAAGATGCTAGTTTTTCAAAATATGAGTTTCAACATAGATATATCATACCTAAATGGCTTAAAAAGACAATTGTGTGTCAACAAGAGACAAAATGCAAGAAAAAGGATAATGGGGTTGAGGTATACAATGGAAAATAAGAGGAAAATGAGGGGAAAAGGTCAGATTTCAGTTTAATGCAAGCATGCAATCGAATATGATCAAGAAATGAAGAGTGAAGAAGGTGTATCTAGGTACAAAACTAACCTATGAACCAAGAGAAAGGACCGAAACTACAAGGGTATATCAACATAAAGACACAAGAAAACAAGCAAATATAGAGAGTCACCTAAGAGGAATCTTGGTAAGAGAAACAAGTGAGTGAATAAAAGGTAAGCATGATGAGTTGAATGTTTTGGTTGAGCAAGTAAAAAATGAGCCATAATTGAGGGTGAGAATGAATTGTTTTTGAATACTAACGTACATGATGAAGAGGCTATGTGAATGAAATATTGAAGAAGAGGAAGATAGAAGAATGAATAAAATATGAAGATGAAGAAGGGTAAAGGAACTAAAAAATGAGATTAGGAAATTGACATGTGATTTCAAGGAAGGAGAAGACCAAATGAGTCCTAAATATGATAAATAAAGTGAAGAAGATAGTGGTATCTTGCTATATGATTAAATAAAAATGATTGAAAGGTTACTTGGGACAAATACATGTTCAAATCATCTAAGAGAATGCATTAAGAAATAATAAAATGCAAGAAGGAACGTTGGAAAATTTAAACAAGAAGAAAACTAAAGAAGGTAAAGGAAAGATACATGTTTAAGAACAATTCCAAAGAGGTAAACATGATGAAATGCAGGTTTATAAAAATATTTTTAAGGAATCCAAGCAAGAAAAGGTTAAGAGAAGAAATTAGCACAATGCAACAAGAAATAGATGAAAGAAACAATGAAGAGGCACATGAAAAAGTGCTTATGGACACAAATAAAGATCTATGGCATGATGAATCAGCTAATGAAGTTGAGGGAGATGATAAAAAAAGTAATATAGAAAACATAGTTCACATGTTGCATGAAGCAAAATCTGAAGATGAACATAAGATTCTAGGGTTCTAAAGCAACATTAAGGAAGAAAAACACCACCTAAAGAGTGATCTAAAACAAAAATCAGTTAAGGAAATCAAGAAACCTATATGTTTTCAACTTCATACAGGGTGTGAACATACTCTTGTAGGAGAAAGAGGGAAAATAAAACAAGCTCAAGCTAGAGACAAAGAGCAAGTGTAAACTCATATTATGAAGAAATACCTCATAAAGATGTCAAAAGAACTTATGAATTGACTAAACAGAAAGAAGATAAAAAATACATGAGTAAGGTAAATTGGCACAAGGAGAGGATGGTCCATCAGATATTTGATAACAGAGGAATACTATCACTCCAAGAGAGTTTCATTGGCATTAAAGAAGAGAAAACAAAGTATGATTATGTTCAAGGAAAGAAAGAAAGATGGGCAGCTCAAGAAGGAGTTCTAGATGAGGGAGGTCAAGATAGCATTCAAGCAAAGATTGTGAAATTTGTTCAAGATCAAACTTTTTCATCTAATATTTCTCTTAGTGGTGTTTCTACAGGTACACTAATAAAAGGGATGAATAGAGACCAAGAGAAAACAAAAGTTTTGACTAAGCAAAAGACTTCATCTTCAGTTCTTGGAAAAGGAGGACCAAATCAAGGTAAAGAACAATATTTTAAGGCTATGGAAAGTCAAATATCACATCATGAATACCTAGAAAAAATTTGACGTCTAGATAAAGGAAAGAAGAAGATAACACAATATGCAAACCAAGCCATTTTACAAATGAAACAACTCATCTCTACAACAAAGAATAAAATACTCATCATGAAGACCATTATGAGGGCATTATACACATGGTATAGAGTCAATAATCAACTTATTAGAGCCATCTACAACTGTGAATTCAAGAAGAAGATTTAAGTCTTTGTTTTACAAAAGATAAGAGGTAAATTTTCTTATCCCTTGGGAATATGATGCACGAGCATCAGTTTATAATGTCTCCTAGAATCAAATTTCTATACAAGTATGTTTGAGGGGATCGTAATAGGATTGTTGAAGTGTTTACAGGTCATAGGAAAGCTTGGAAATTTGAATTTTGAAGCCTATGGGTTTTTCCCTCCATTTTCCATATTTGAATTTCTATGGAAGGTTTGACACCTTTTTGGTAATTCTTGGAGGTGTTAGTATTTGTCATGGGATATGAAGTTTAGAAAAGCATGAATAATGTGTGTTAATATATCTTATGTGTCATGGGAATGTCTCTTAGTCAATTTGTGATGAATACCCTAGTGTGGTCTCTTAACTCAATGTATTAGTTCAAAGCTAGTAAGGGTTCAGTTGGAGAAGTTAGTTATGAAGGGAGTATTTGAGCAAAGGCAGTCAATTTTTGGGTATTTCATTCCTGGAGAAGGGGGATCAGAGAGAAGATAAGGAACATGTGTTTGTATAAAATGACTTAAGATGTTAAATATTTGTTTTTTTGGTACAACTTTTACTATGTATGTGATCATACTGAGCAAGCTTATATTTGTAATGTGAGAATGACCCTTGATGAGAGATCACAGTTCTCAAATACATAAAAAGAATATCTTCCATTATAATATTTGCAAAAGAGAGAACTTTGTTTTGTAAGTATCATGTTGAGTGCATACTGAATGTTATTTCTGATTATTCATTTAAAATGGGCTTATAATTGCATGCTTGTGAATTTTGTGTGTGATATGCCTTTTCATGTGATGTTGAGAGGTAACATCTGAGGAGCTTGGTATTCCATGTTTATAGTTCTAAAGAAGACCATACTCTATTTTAGTTTGGCTTGATATTATGCATAACAGGAGGTAAGGGTTCTAAATGGTTTTTTGACATGAATGATTAGGATTTTGTAATTGAATCCACTTCAAGGATATCCATGAGGATGTGAATAAAATGCATTGATTCATACCAAGTGTGCAGGTTAGTAAGAATAGCTATTATGGATGCTTGCAGGGTTTAAGTTTCATGACTATAGAAATCCCTTAGAAAGAGGTACTGTGTAAGTTCTATGATTGATTCATCCAACAAGAAGATGTTTAAAATGTTTTACAACATGAATAGGAAAGGGGAATGATATATTCGCTCGAATGGACATGTGGAAAACTTGCAAACCCTCACCTACAGGTTGCACAGTCTAGAGGAAGAAGAACTGGTAAGAGTTTAAGTGTTTGAAGGTGTGGAGCCACTGTACTGGTAAGTTTAGCTTGAAGGCAAGATCTTAAAGACTCTATAGATCCAATTTGGTGCCTTGAGACCGAATTCAAGGGAAGTTATAAATAGTTTTAACCTCTCAGGTTTCTAGGAGGGTTTGCTAAAGGAATAGCTAGTGTTCACTGTTAAAAGGCTCAAACGAATGGATTTTGCCTCAAATTTCTCAAGAAACCATGCTCACATATCTGAGAGAGGGATTTTGAAATAATATTGATAAACCTAGGGTGGAAATTTTATATTTTTATGATAGTTGGAAGAAGACCTGCTAGACACTTTTTAAATTTTGTGTTTTACTTTAGTATTTATTAGGCTCATGGCCTCCACCAAGGAACCAAGGAATGGTTCTTAATGTTCATTATGGAGGAAATATAGATGACACATTTTATATTGAGCATTTGGTCATCACATATATTAAATAGTCAAGGAAACACTAGAACCAAGGAATGGTTCCTTTAACTCTTAGAAAAGGTGATGTAATTGATATAATTCCCAATTCTCACAACTTACGTCACCTCAATGAGGAACTAGTGGAACCATTGTCGCTTAAGATTGCACCCTTGCTGAAAATAGGTTTCAACATCTCAATGAAACATGGAAAGATCTCCAAAGTGTGGGACAATGGTGCCTTTTGAGGTCAATATTTGGATAAGGCCAACTTCCTTCTATCCTAGCTCACTGCGACTATCTGGCCAGTACTAAAAACTATTGTTACCTAATCATATCTTTTAAGGTTTCCAAGGGACTAGGGTTGAGAGAAGAGAGAAAAATACTAAAATAAAAGAGAGGTGATGCACTAAAATAGATCAGGGTATGATTCTGGCTCCTAAGACACAAATATAACATTGTATGTGAAAATCGAAAAAAATGCGCATATATCTCTGTGAGAAGTGATAGGATAAAACTAAAGTCATGTAAGAGGACTGAAAGAATCACAATAAACACTAAAGTAATCAAAGGAAATAAATCACACTTGCATATGAATATAATGGAATCCACTATTTACAATTTCACAAAGAAAATGTGCGTGAAACTTCCACAAGAACATTATAGAGGCTAGCGAATCCAAGCTTTGAGCTCAAAAGGCAGAGATGTAGGACTTAGTAGAATTGAGCATTTTTAAACTTTGAGCTCAAAATGCCCTTAAGGGATGTTCCATGAATTTCAAACCAAAATTAGTACAAATAAATAAACAATGGAATGTCTCTTGAAAAGGTCAAGATGATTTAGATTAAATGTGATAAAGTGAGAAGGTATCCAACTCATATGTCAATGAATTAGTAACTAATTCATTGACATACTAAAGATTATTACAAGAATCAATTCAATAGAAGTATCATGTAAATAAAATTCATTTGACCATAAACAGAATTAAACACTCCCTTGTATTCAACATTACATGCAATCTCTTTAGATAATGGAATATAACTATATTTGTATTTGATTGCTATTGTTTAAGCCAATAAATGGAATCTAACAAAGAATTGAATATTATTTTAGAAAACAAAAATTAAAAAGATGAGTATTAATTTAATATTACATTAGGATATATGGTTTTATGAATTCATAAATCTCTACGTAAAGATTAATTAAGCACATGGATTGGGAATGAAATGAAATCATGGCTAAGCCATCACAATAGTATGTGAATTTATTCCACTTCCCTAATGAGAAACCAACTCTTAAGAATGGTAAGTTTAATACTTGAGAATAAGTGTAATATGTTATGTGAGTTTTTACATCATTTATTTAAAATAATCAAAACCAAACTTAGGTGATTTAAATTACATTTTAAATAATTAAATATAATGCATAAATTATTCATAACAAAATTAGAAAAACATTTTCATTCATATAATTCACTAATTAGATTCCCAATACAAGGCTTAGAAGCATTTTGTTCCATCATAAAGGTTTATTTATAACCCTTCTTCTGATCACTACCCATTCTCAGAATACATTATATATATATATATATATATATATATATATATATATATATATATATATATATATATTGCATATAATTTGGTGGTGCTATGTCAAGTTATATTTGCACAATTACACAAATTACCTAATGACTACAACGTGCAGGACAAACTCAAAAACCTGACGGAAGATTCTATGGAATATTCGAGTTATGCGATGCAAAATGCAAATAAAAACCCTACTCAGTGAAAGGAACATGTGTTCAAATGTGATTGGAGTGGGGAAATGGAGTATCAATGCACTTTTACAGCAAAGGCCCAATATATAATACAAATTACAAATGTATCCCCAAAGCCCAGTAGAGGACACATGTCAGTGCTTCAAGAAAATTCAATAAGTGGGTGTTCGGGTCAAACTTGCAATTTTGCACCCATTAGAGAAAAGAGACAAAAGTGTAAATAAACCCCGCGGCTCCGTGACTCTTAAAATTGAAACATGTGTCAGCTTCTCAGCCAAAGTCATAAAGCGAGTGTTTGGGTCAAAATTGTAGTTTGGCACTCATTCGAAGAAATATACATAGCTGAAAGTAAACTCCCCAACCCCAAAATGTCTCAGAGTTAAGCCACATGGATGACTCACATTCAAATGGATAAATAGATCAGAGGGTTATGATTTAAAAGTGTTAATGGCTACCACCATAAATGCATGCATACAGATCAAGGTATGAATTTTAAAAAAGGCTTTTCAATCATTTCTAAGCTTTTACCTTGCACACGAGAAATTTAGATGCCCTAACAATGAAAATTCATGAAATAAAGGAGAAAAATTGACTGCAAAGCGGTTAAATTGAGCCAAAGAACTCGGAAGTGCATGAAAAAATAAAAATTTCACAGAATTTGCAAAGAAACGGGTAAGTCCTTACCTTGTCTTATTGTTCTCGATACTCAAAATTGGAATTAAAAGGAAAGATAAAACTCGCAAGATGAGATCTTTGGATTTGGGTTTCCACGCAACTTCCAATATTTCCAGTGACTTATACAAATTCATGGACACAAAATTACTAAATACTGATTTATATGATCTCCAAAGGAGGCTGCGTGATCCGAATAAGAGCAAATGGATGGCAGCCATTGATGTCAATCACATTACCTTGGCAGTTGTTTTTCCCCCATCAATTCACTCTCCTAAGCTTGTATGGTTATGTGCGGAAAATTATGACCTAGAGAAGGAGCTATTGGATGGAAGTGGGGAAAGGGTAATAAATTTAACACAATGGATTTTAGAGAAATATTAGGGCTACCAAGGTTAGCTCAACCAATAATTGCTTCTGTTGAATCCGCACAGACTGATTATGATGCAAGAGATGATGAATACGCTGGAATGTTAATTTCCCAATGGTTGAAATAAAGGAAGCCATCTATTAAGAGAATATCCAAGAAATTGAATAGGTCCATGTTTGTTGAATAAGTTGAGGACCTCATTGTACTACTACTAAGCAGAATAGCATGCTTAGAACGAGTTAATGATTTTCGAGAATGGATGTGCCCCTTCATAATGGTTATCTTGAAAGAACATGGAAATTTTAGTTGGGCAAGCTTTATATCAACATCCATCCATGCCCAACTCATGAAAATAGCCACAAAGATCAGGTCAAGTGACCCAATTGATATTAAATTCTATATGATGTCATATCTCATTTATAACATTGCGTGTTTCAAATCATTCTTGGGTCTCCCACCACAAGAAAATTTTGAAGACCATAGGGTGTATGATGTTTATTCACAATTGAAATTGGACAAATGGAAAGGAAATGTAAGGATAGTAAATGATTCTTTCATTTCCCCTATAACTTGCCTTTTCAAACTAGAATGGGAGCAATACAAATTATCTGCTAGTGCTAGGGCTGCAATTTTGGAATATGGTTACATATTTATATAGTACATATTCTTCACATATTTTAGGGTAAGTGGATTCAAAGTAAATCCTTGTAAGTTTCCTAGATATGTGAATGGTAAGTGGGATTTAATGGAACTATCAAGACAATTGGCCCCTATACATAAAAAGACTGCAAGAAGGCATAAAACAAACATAAAATTCCCTCTCCAAATTGGGATATATTCTTGCCAAACAATAATAAAGGCTTGATTGATGGATGAAGAAATGGAGAGGTTTTCAAATGGATAAATTCACACTAAAGCCCAATTATGACATTTGATGGGTTGTTAGTACAGGAGAGCATGAACCCCATTTTTAAGATTACTGGATGAAGAAGAAGTAAGACTGAGGGACTATTCCAGAATGACCTTAAGGCAAATTATTGACTTCAAAATTGTTGTGATTCCCCAAGGATTTGAGGATGATAAAAATGCGGTGGGTCAATATTACATTGACCAAAATATCAAGTCAAAATTAATTATTTTTATAGATTGGTAAAAAGACAGAATCAGAGGATCCTCATATAAGAATTTCTAATGTAATAAAGAGAACACTGACTTGGCTGACTGGAAAGGGTTTAGATCTATCCTTGCAAAATAAAAAGGTATTAAAGGAGTCTGAGAATAGTTACCTAGTAAGAAGCCTACTACTAAGACTATTGATGAATGGACAAGAACCACAAGTAGGATTGTAACTTCAAAGATTGCTTTGACTCAGAAGGCAGAGGGAATACTCTTGAAGGCTATGTAAGAGAATCTCATCACTTTAGCAGTGCCACTCCAAGTGTATGAGCTCCCTTGAATGGATGAGCTCCCTAGTTACCACCCTAAATATTGGCTAAGTACCAAGAGGCGCATGCACAAGATCCGTAAATATAAGGGCACTTAGGGAAAAGTGCACAATAAAAGGGTTTAAGAAAGTTTTAAGAGAAACTAGTGCACGTGCAGGAGGCGGAACAAGGGTTTAAAGGAATTAGCCAAATTTGGCATCATGGAGTCACTTGAGTAAAAATGTGAGGACCCGACTAGGTGTGATAATTGGATAAGGTGCCAGCTTACAACCTTGGAGGACGAGTAAATGATCATGATTTTAGTGTTAGTGGATTTTACTCATCTTTGTTGGTGCCTTTGAGAGATGTTTGAGCAGAGTGAGAAGTTTGGAGAGATAGGAAAAACTATATGCTTTGAAGAAGTTGGTGCTCATTTGCAATCTCACCCTGTTAATTTAAAATCTTGCAGTCCGCATGGTTTGATAAAATTTTTGTCTTCTAATCTGGATGCTTGAAAATTGTTTCCTTCATTCGAATGAAATTGTCAAATCCTTTTCTTTTGGCCATGGATCAAGTGTCGAGCCTATGTATTGTTTACAGTTTCTTCTTTCCACGAGGAGTTTTGAAGATTCAGAGATAAATGGTGGAGTTTCCCCTCCTCTGTATTTTTTTTCTACAGTCGTGAATGACGGGTGTATCTTCCCTGTCAATTTTTTTCCCCAGCATCCACGAATACATGGACATATCTAGGGTTGGATGCGGCGTGGTGGTATTATTTTGTGAACTTGTCACTTTTTTTATTTTTGACAAAAGTATCAAATTGGCTCCGTGGCCCGAAGGATCCTGATTGGTTGAATCGAGCTATGGCGGAGGCGGGTTTTTGTGTTTTGATCTACTAAAAAGGCGGAATGCTTAAGGCTTGCAAAAGGACACGTCCTTTTGAAGTTCGAAGCTTCACTGGAAATTTTGGCTTTATTTATAAAAGGAGTAAAGTTACAAAAATGAGTTTTCATCCCCTTGAAGCCATTACTTGAATATTGTGTTGAAAAGTCAAAGTGGAGAGGCGGGTCATGATGGGTACACTTTAGGAATTTTGGCTTTGTTTCCATAAAAGGAATAAAGTTATAAAGTGAAGCGTGACCCCTCATGCCCAGGGATAAAGTCAAATGTTGAGCCCACATCAAAAGTCAAAAGTGAGAAGGTGGGTCATCGGAGCACCCTTTTGGGAATTTTGGTTTTATTTCCAAAAGGAGTTAAAAGTTAATAAAATGGCTCCAGGAAAAAGTGCACAAGAAAAGGGTCTTGAATATGGTTGAAAAGTCAAAGTGGGGAGGTGGATCGTCAGAAGAACTTTGAGAATTTTATCCTTGTTTCCAAAAGAAGTAAAATTATAAAAATGTGAGCCGCGACTCCATTGACCACTCAGGTAAAGCCACGTGTCAGACCTATATCAAAAGTGAATAGCGGGCCTGCGGGGTTTGAGGGAGAATTTTACACTTTGCATCTTTTACGCTAAAGGTGCAATTTCAAGCTTTTTGGGCCTGGAGGATCCATTTTGTGAAAATTGCATTTTCACCATTTTTGTACAGATTCATTAGTCAAATATTCAAATGAGCATAACTTTCACTCCAATGCTCGAAATTCTACAAATTTTATACTTTTGGAAAGATCTTGAACTCCTCTATGCCATGGAAAAATAAAATATTGAGTTTTATTATAGGTACAAGGCATGGTTTTGATATGAGATATTAATATGAATTTACTAAACAAATCAGATTTTTTGAAATCTTCCATCCTGTTTCAACGCCAAGAAAATACATGGAGAAAGTGAAGGATATCTTGATTTGGGTGAAAATAAAATGTCTTTCGTGCCATTAATATGTGATCTACTGCTTCAACTAGATCATATTTGATTTGATCTTCCATCCTTCCTTCTTCAGCACGCCCAAAGACATGCAGAACCAGATTTGACAGATTGTAGGTGGATTTGTAGGGGCATTGATGGTTGGTGGTTGAGCTTCCAAATCATATTTCTTTCCTTCTCTTCTTCTCCTCTTTTCACTTCATCTATAAATGTAAGAGCTTGGCTCATTACAAATGTTGGACTCTGATACTTTTGAAGTGTAAATAAAATCAAAAGCAATCAATACATTTTTTCCCCTTTCTCTCTATCTTCATCTATTGTCTCTTCTTTCTTTCCTGAAATTTGTGGATCATTTATCTTCTGTAATAAGAAAATTTGTGTTCTTATTGATATGATTTCTAGAACTTTGTGTCTATGGAATGATATCTTATGCTGTGAATGAGAATGATTCTATTCTGTATCACCTTTGCTCAGTACGTATAAGGTTATACTCTGCTATCTATTCCCAGAGGCATCATTACAGTTAGTGGAAGGTTTTGCAAAGAGGATAAGCATTCACCAATGGAGGACCACATTGACACTTGGCACATGATCTGCTCATGAGAGAAGTCATGGCGGTGGATGTTGATCCTATTAAATAAGTTCTTGGGACAGAAAAAGGAGAGGGGAGAAGGGAGAAGGTAGTGCAAAGGCGCTAGAAGGTACGGGAGTGCTAAGAGAAGGAGGGTAACAAGGTGCTGCAGAAATGTTAGGAAATGCTAAGGGTTTGGAGCTCATGATGCTAGGGTTTAGAGTTCTTGGTGCTAGAGGGTTGTAAGGGATATCATTAAGCATATGTATGGGTACTGGGGTCTATAACAAGGGTTATAATGGGGAAAGCATAGTTAGGATCTCTGATCAGATTAGTTTGGAGGGGTTGGAACTCTGTCACTTGATGTATATGGTCTAAGATGACCCTTTTGAATGTAGTATGGCTACTAGAAACTCTTTTAAATCAATATACATGGATCTATTCTGTACATCTTGTTTATGGGTGTAAACCCTCATGTTATTTGGCTTGTCATGACTCAGATATAGTTCCTTGTGCTTCATACAATGTTTATTTACCTTTTGTGATGCATTGATGTGTAGATCTGTTAGTTATATCTTCTACCTTTTAAGTAGATGCATGTACTTCTGTTTCTGCAAATAATCCTCCATTAATGGTGGAAATCTCTTGCAAAGCTCACATAAAGGAGGGGCTCGATGCCCATGCTCACCTCAAGTGAGCACCCAATGTATGATGGGTGATAGGCCGACATGTTTTGGGTTAGAAAGAGGTATTGAGGGTAAAAAAATGACTACATCTTGGTTCCATTTCCGGACCTCTTTTGAAGATATTGTGAGAGAAATGTGTAATGACGAAGCACTTGACCTTGGATAATGTCGAATCATGGCTCAAAAACATGGAGGATGAGTTTTCTCAAAGATTTAACACTGGACCTGAGTTTGATGCATGTAAATGGGTAGAGGATCACCTGTATCATGAGTTATATGAGACATTTTTCTGTTGTTTCCCAGTAGAGTTGTATGAATGGCTATCAACATATGCATCAAGGTCAAGTTGGTACTATAGACCTCGTGTTTGGACCCAGGAGGAATATCAGTGGTTGCATGATGTCGATCTGACATGGACCCATGTGTTGTTGATCACTGGTGGAGTAGAGTGCTGACTAGTTATACCTTGGAATACACTATTTCTACGTATTCTTTCCTAGAGATTGTTGAGTTTGAGTTCTTGAGGGAGCCTAGAGGATCATTCTTGCATGTTATTCCACTGGCTATCAAGATCCTGGTCATTACTTTGAGTTTGGAAGCCTTTCCCATGGCTGGCTAAACTCCTGCTAGGCACAGGGCACAGAAGCTGGCATGGTAGAGGATGGCAGACCTTGCGGAAGAAATGGAGAGAGAGGAGAGGTGGCTCAAGTATAATGAAGCTCAGGAGAGGGAGTTGGAAAGACAACATGAAGCTGTAGGAGTGATGGATTTATGGAGGTAGACGTTGTGGGAAGGATTTGAGGTTCACACGAGGATGTGGAACCTGAGCAGTCTGAGCTACCCCATCTTGGCAAGCATGGAAGAGAAACCCCCTCAGGCTTCTGGAGAGATCTCATCATATGAAGAAAGGAGGAGAGTCATAGGTGCACATCTTAACCCACATGGTGACCAGACCCTTGCACTTAGTTTTCCAGTTCCTGAGATAAGTTTTGATAATCCAGTTGGTATCGGTATTGGTAGTCGAGTGACACCTAGGAGGTATAATTTTTCATTTGGTACATCTATGGCTGCACAGTCATTTCCTGTGTTTGGGGGTATTTTTTCTGGCACAACATTTGGGCAAGGTGTGGGATCACAAGGTTTGAGTATCACATCTGGGAGTGGCATGGGAAACACATCTGGGAGTGGTTCGGTATCACAGACTGTCAGCGCACAGTTTAGCATGATGGTGGGATCACAGGGCACAACTGCATTAGGCCCCTTACCTACGATAGGAGGAGGATCTGGTGGATCTGGAGGAGTTGGCACTAGTGGATCTAGTGGGTCTGGTGGTGGAGGTAACACCAGAGGGAATCAAGGTCCTTGATCTGGCAGACAAGGTCCACAACACCATCAACAGGTGTTTTATGAGATGTCACTCCACTTACCTGATTATAAGGGCATTGAGGATGTCATAGAACATGTACACAAGTGTGAGTTACTATGGCATGTGAAGGGAATCACTACCCCAGAGTGGAAGGCAAGTCAGTTTGTAACCACATTGCAAGGACACACATAGCTGGTACATGAAGTATGACCCACACTAGACAGTGGTGGATTACATTGCACTGTTGTAATAATTTTTTTGGTGGAGTTCCACATACCTGAGTTTGAATAGAAAAATCATCAGCACATTGAAGGAAATTTAACAAGGAATGACGAAGAGTGTGTGGGAGTATGATGCACATTTTAAGACTCTCCTATCCAAGTTATCTTATGACATTCACCCTTCACAACATGCTCAGTGGTTCATCAGAGGACTGATCACACCATTCAGGAGGGCACTTTCACAGAATACTTTCACATATCCATGTGAGGCCTTGGAGGCTTCCTTGCACACTGAGGTAGTAGGAAGCATTGATACAGGAGTTAGTCCATTCCTAGAAGCCCAAATTGTTGCAATGGAAAAGCAATTGGAGAAATTGTCTGTGAACTCAGCTCATGAGACTCGCAGTGGGTTATGGTGTATGGATTGTGAGATAGAAGGGAATACAAAGGATATTTTTCCTCAGATATCAGTACACATGATGATGGTAGACTGTGATATTTTCCATGGAGATCATGATGCAAGTAGGTGTCTCCACTACTGCACTAGCACATGATCCATAAGAATGTGTCTTGCTATTGCAAAATTTGCACCTCTACTACTCATGACACTAAGGATTGTAGATTGATTGACCAAATACATGATGCCATTGATACTGGTGTGCGCTAGACTAGTGTTGCGAAACTCCAAGGATGATGGTCGTCATTATGAAGGGCACGCAGATGGAGGAGGTCAAGGTAGAGGATTTCAAGGAGGATTTAGAGGTCATGGAAATCACGGGAGAAGGAGTGAATTCCCTCATGGAACCTGATATAACTTTGGATCTATAGAACATTACAAGTGTTAGTGTCCCAATTGGTTACTGTGATCTTGGTGTGGGAAAAAACACAAGTATGAGGAATGCCCAGAATTTTTTGAACACATGAGCCAGAAGCAGCAGAAGGATAAGGGCACTGGGATGGTGAGCGTAAAATGTGTTGATCAATAGTGGATGCCAAGGGTGGCACGTGAGTCAGAGTTAGAACCTGTACTGGTGACGATGCAAGCTGAGGCTGCACATGCCAGGGAGATACCAAAGTAGAGACCACTGATTACAAGAGAAGAAGTGGTACATGGGAAGTATCCAGACCCTACCCATCAGAAGGAAGTCTATCAAGAGACCATGGAAGTAATCAAAAGTCTTCAAGGGGAAATTCAGTGTCTAAAAGAGAAATCCAAGAAGTTAGAGTAGAAGAAAAGCATTGAGGTCCCTCAGAAGGATATAGATGATGTCAGAGAGGTGTGTAAGATGTTGCACCAAGAGAATATCATCCCTCTATTAGGAGAATGGTTGAGAGATAAAGTACCAAGCACTGGAGGAGAGCACGAGAGGTAGGTTTTGCATGCTAATCTACCTCCTCACAACCTTGACTATGATAAGGAGATTACCTTGAATGTAGTTGTTGATGGATGGCTCCTAAGTAATATTTTGATTGACATGGGCACAGAAGTTAATGTTCTCACCCTGGATGCATGGAATCAAATGGGAAGGCCCCCATTACAACCATCTTCAAATGTGTTGTATATGGCTAATAAGACAAAGGCAATGCCCATTGGTGTTTTAAAGGATGTTGTTATCACTATCCAAGGGGAAAAATTCACTGGAGACTTTGAAGTCTTGGTGCTTGCTGAGGTGGACAACTTTCCAGCATTACTTGGGTGCCCCTGGTGCTATAAGAACAATGTTGACTTACATTTCAATAAGGGGTATATAAGTTTTGAGAACAAGGAGGAACATGTTATCATTCCTTTGATGGATGGGAAGTCAGTGCCCTATACTGAGCCCTTGGGAGAAGAAGACCTAGACAAAATCTATGTGCACACTATCAGGGACCCTGAGGTTGTGCAACCAACAAAAGAAGGCATTATTCAGTGGGAAGACACTCAATCTATAAGTGATACAACTAGTGTGGCATGTGACAATTGGGCACATGGGACATATGAGTTAGTCAGAAGGTAGTTAAGAGGCTCTGTGATGAGAGTAACAAAGGTGCACTCAGTCAGGCACCTGGGAGGAAAATAGTTGCCAAGTTACACTGGGGGAGCCAACCCTGATGTTTTCCTATGAGCAATGGAGACCCAGTGGAGATGTGAGGTCAAAAGGAGAAGTATGCTTAGCTATACTTTTCTCAGGACCACAACACATTGGTGGGTGACCCATCACGATAACCTTCTAGAGTGGCATGAGGTGAGAATCACATTCTCTATTAGGTTTCTCTGAAGCAATGCACCTACTGCTATACAAGATTATCATGGGAAGGAACTCACCTCATTTCACATCCAGGCATGTGAGAAGGCCTGGATGGAAGGTGTGGAAGCTGCCTCCATATTTATGGGTGCATAATCTTTACTCCACCTTACAAGGTTGTGCACCTACATGGTACATTCATTCAGAGTTGCACTGTCAGACAGGAAAATGGCAGGAGTTGACGACTGATCTCCTTCAAGATTTCAAGTATCAGAGTACTAAACCATCAGTGAATGAGGTGCTACAGGTTGTTAAGCACCTAACTATGGGAGATAGTGCCATGGTGGAGGATAGAGTACTGGAGTTGTTGGGTGAACCTGGCTTGGAAGCGTGCTTTGATGAGGAAGAATCAGAGGAGGTACAACTTGAGCACACATGCATGGAAAAAGAGAAAGGAAAATTGGTCTACATGATAGATGGTGAAGAGGTGGAAAACTTAGATGTTAACCATACTATTGGTATGCATGAGGTTATGGATAGTGCTGATGAGAAAGCACACACCTACCATGAACCCCTGAAAATCAAGAAGGTTAACATTGGTTCAGAGGTGGAACCTAAGGAAGCTACTATTGGAGATTACTGGACAGAAAGGGAGGTTTCAAAGATTATTGATCTGTTGCATGAATTTCAGGATTTGTTTCCATGCGGGTACCATGAGCTTAAAGGAGTTCACCACTCCTTGGGAGAAATGAAGATCAAGTTAAAGGAAGGTGCACACCTAATTTAGAAGAGACATTATCAAATGAATCTGAATCTATGCGTCAAAGTCAAGGAGGAGATTGACAAGATGATCACATCAGGCATCATTGAGGTTGTTGAGGAATCAGAGTGGATAAGTCTGATGGTCATCAACATTAAGAAGGATGGGAGGATAAGGATTTGTGTTGATTACAGGGATTTGAATGTGGTGTGTGTCATTGATCCTTTTCCAACCCCCTTCACCGAAGAGATCCTGGAAGGAGTAGCCAGGCATGAGATCTATTCTTTCACAGATGGATTCTCAGGATATCATCAGGTTAGAATTGCAAAGGAGGACCAAGAAAAGACAACCTTCGCCACTGAATGGGGAAGTTTTTCCTATACGGTCATGCCTTTTGGACTGAAGAACACACCTGTTGTGTTTTCACGCATTGTGGTTCAGGCATTTTAGGACTTCATCCATAAATTTCTACAAGTCTACCTGATGACTGGACAGTATATGGATTAGTGAGGGACCATTGTGACAATCTGAGGCTAATGTTTGAGAGATGCTGACAGGTGAGTATATCTCTCAACATTAAGAAATGTGTTTTCACTACTCCATTTGACACCCTGTTAGGAAATATCATATGTAAAGAAGGATTGCAGGTGGATCCTGCCAAAGTTTCCGTTATTGTGGGATTAAAGGAGCCTACCAGCCAGAGCATGGTGTATGGATTCCTTGGGCATACGGGGTATTACCAGAAATTTACTAAGGGGTATGCTAAGATCACCGCGTCATTGGAGGAGTTGCTGAAGCACAAAAGTACATTTCATTGGGGAGAGGCACAACAGATGGCATTTGACACATTGAAGAATAGGCTTATCACCACACCCATATTACACTTTCCCTCTTGGGATAAGCCATTCCATGTACATGTTGATGCTTCAGGGATGGTGATTGGAGAAATCTTAGCACAACCTGGAGAGGGAATTGTTGACCATCCCTTATGCTTTGCTAGTAGGAAGCTAACCCCAGCAGAAAAAAATTATACTACCATAGAGCGCGAGGCATTATCGATGATCTACGTGCTACATAAATTTAGGCAGTATTTGCTAGCAACACCTTTTATCTTTTACAAGGACCACATGGCATTAAAGTACTTGGTGAATAAGCCTATCTTGCAAGGGCACATATGCAGGTGGGTCCTATTGTTCCAAGAGTTTGAGTTTACAGTTGTCGTAAAACTGGGTAAGAGTAATTTGGGGCCTGACCATTTATCAAGGATTGACTCAATAGAGGATGCACAAAGCATTGAGGATATAATGTCAGATGCACAAACTATTTAGATTGCAGTGTGCACCCCTCTGACTTGGAAGATATTGTTGTGTTTCTCAAAATGGGTGTGGCACCAGAGGGAATGAAGACTTTGGAAAGGAAGCAGTTAGCCATACGTGTCACACCCTACATGTTAATTAGTGGAGACTTATACAAGCTAGGCCATGATGAGGTTTTGTGTCAGTGCATTCTTGAGCATGAGCACACTACAATCATGGAAGAGGCTCATGGTGGAATTGCAGGGGGACACTATACAGGGAATGCAACCACACACAAGATCCTTCTAGTAGGATTTTGGTGGGAAACATTTACAAATATTGTATCAAGTATTGCAAGGCCTGTGACCACTGCCAGTGCCTTGGTAAACTAGGGAAAAGAGATGAAATGCCATTAAGACCGATTTCCAGTGCAGAGCCATTCGAGAAATGGGAAATTGACTTCGTAGGCCCTATTTCTCCAGCCACACGAAGGACAGGTTCATGCTATATCATTACATGCACAGATTACCTTACAAGGTGGGAAGAAGCGGTGCCTACAAGGGATTGCACAATGACAACACTAGGTAGGTTCTTGTGGGAAAATATAATCAGTAGGTATGGATGCCCACTGAGCTTAACAAGTGATAGGGGTACTCATTTCTTAAATGAGATAGTTAGAATTTTATTTGGCAGAATTCATGGTGGCCCATCACAAGACTACCCCTTATCACCCACAAGCTAATGGGACTGCTGAGGCATTTAACAAAATTTTGAATCACACGTTGACCAAGATTTGTGATGTGGGAAGAAAGGATTGGGATGACAAAAGTTTTTGTTGTGTTATGGTCATATCAGACTACTTATAAGAGAATGAACAAGGCCACACCTTTTCAATTGGTGTTTGGCATGGAAGTTGTGTTACCTATTGAATTCATGTTACCATCACTGTGTATAGCATGCACAAGGAGGGTTAGATGATGAACAAGTGCTTGAGGAGAGGATTGACAAGTTGATGCAGTTGGATGAGAGGTGGGCTATTGCTCGCTGGAGTCAGAAAATAGAAAAATCTAGGAAAGAAGGCATGGCATGATAGACACATCAAGAACAAGTAGTTTGAGGTTGGGCAGATGGTTCTCTTGTATGATTCCAAGTTTCTGCACCATCCTGGGAAATTCAAAGTCCATTGGTTGGGCCCATACATTGTATCCTATATACTTGATTCAGGTGCTTTCCAGTTACAAGCGCTGGATGGAACATGGTTTCCAGGCCATTTCAATGGGAGTAGGCTGAAGCCCTACTATAAATAAGTCTTCTTTGTGTTTGTAAATAAGGCAGTATTTCCAGTTAGCCTAGGATTTTCTTTGATGCAGTTTCCTTTCTTTGTGTTTCCCTTTCTTGTTGTTTTGTTTTGTTTTGTTTTGTGCATTTTTGTGCACTGGTAGCCACTTATTATTTCAAAAAAATTCTATGCACAGAGGACCACACATCCATTTTTGTGTGGGGTGGAGTGATGTGACAAGTGCTGGAAGCTATGGTTGTTGATGGCCTGGGTTGAAAAATAAAAAACACGTGGATTGGAAGATCACACGTAGAAGAGGTGAACATGAGGGAAGGATGGTGTCAAAAGGATTTATAGAAACCACGTACAAGAATGAAAAGCACAAGAACAACATGAGGTAGGTGATGTCAAGAACCAGGATTAGGACATAGAGGAAGAATGCCTTCAACATTGTAAGCACACACATAAGGATCTGTGGTCAGTAAGGGGTTTTTTACACGCCTGAAGGTTGCCAAAGTTTTTCACGTAGGATTGAGCATGGAGGAAAAGTGTTGAAGGTTGGCATTGGAAAAATCCACCTTTATTGTGAAAGTACATTGGTAGGTGGCATGGCATTTATTGTGGAGAAAAGAAAAAGTTATAAATAGAAGATCAGGGGTGCATTATTTTTTACCTTGTGTTTTAAGTTATCAAAGAGCTCTCACAAACTAGGGCATCCTTGCAAAGAAGGTTTGAGAATTTTTGTGAAGATTTGCATGCATAGCTAGTTTGATCAGTGAACCAGAGTGGAAAGGAGTACATGGGCATAAGTGGAGAAGGTTGTGTGGAAGGATCCCATGGGTGTTATGTAATCTTGTGGAAAAAGGGTTTTCCAGGTTAGGGTTGCATAGCTAGGGCATGAGATTTGGAGGAATTTTTGCAAAGGAGTGGAGCCACGAAGTTGAGCAGAGCCAGGACCAGGAGAGAGGAAGAAGTTTTAAGGACCCAATGAAGGAATGACACCAAGGAAAGTAGCAAATGTTTCACCAAAGAAGGGCAAGGGAAAGGGAAAACAAGTCATTTCTACCAGTTTCAATGAAGAATGGTACACAGAAATACAGTACCCAGATGACATATTACTTGGTAAGGAATGGGTGTCTCATGTCAGAAAGATGGCCATAAGTGATTACAACCATCAAACGAGCACCACAGAAAATGAGATGACACTAGAACTGGTTCACCCTACAGAGAAGAGGACACCAGATGGAATGCCTATCTATGATGATGAAGTGAAGGTGAAAATGGAGAAGGTTGGGTTGTTGCAACTCTAT
Source organism: Taxus chinensis (assembly GCA_019776745.2). Classification (NCBI taxonomy): domain Eukaryota; kingdom Viridiplantae; phylum Streptophyta; class Pinopsida; order Cupressales; family Taxaceae; genus Taxus; species Taxus chinensis. The sequence goes on along the minus strand of JAHRHJ020003634.1, from coordinate 28,122 downwards.
GAGTTTCCCTATTTTGGAAGCCTGAGTGACTATACCAATGGTTGATGTCACACATGCATAAAGACCACTTCTATTTCATAGGTCAGAGGATGTGCATAACCCCCCAGCTGATTTCTAAGTTCACCAGCCTTATCTGTGAAGGAGAATCATTGGATGATGATTTGGGAGATAAAGAAGCCATTAAGAAGACCGTTGAAGCTTATGACTACAAGAAGGGTTCACGCTACTTTGACATTTCTGTAATCACTGACCCTGTGATGAGGATGGCTACGCACTTGGTCACAAAGCTGAATGGGAAAGAGAGATGGACACATATCAACAAGGCCTGGTTGAATGTATGCCACAAGATCTCAGAGGGGACCATCTATAACCTCTCATCTTTTATTGCAGAGGAGATTATAAATGCCACACATGATGGAGAGAAGATCATGTTTGGTAATGTCCTCCTCACCATTGTCTTTTCAGAGATTGGAGTGCCTGACGGGTCAGATAAGTTTGTTTGGGAATACCCAGATGAGAACCCCTCCCCTGCAAAGAGGTTTGAACAGTATACTTGTGACACCATGATGGCCACTCATAAGGTGTGCCTGGAAAAGTGGTATAAGTGGATGCACGATGCATTCAAGGTTGAATGGAGAATACCCAAGTAGTTTCCTTCATTAGTACAAGGAGAGGCTGAGTTCACCGTATACCAACATTTTTGTATCAGCAGATTTACTTTGATAGATGGCACCAAGAGTCCTTGGTGTAAGTTTCCTTTCTCCTTCACGGTGCAGTACTTCCAGGCCAGGGTCAATTGATTCAAAGAGGTGAGGAAACTCAGGTTTGATCTAAGTGTAGTAGATCAAGATTACCATGAGCTATGCAGGAAGTTAATATACCCCAAGAAGTGTGCCTATGTGGAGAAGTATATATCCCATGACGTGCACATGTTGCAACTAGTAACATTACCTGTTGCAGGGAGGACAACAACGAGGGTGTATTTGTGCCTAAGGCCTAGGTATGAAAAATGTGCTTATATTGAAGATGATGTCTCCATTCCTGAGGACCCCACCATGAGGAAAAAGGTTGTGCCAAGGAAAAGAGAAAGAGGGGAGGCTCCTGAGAAAAAGGCACAAAACACGCAGACAATACAGATAGTAGGGGCACAGGAGTCAGGCATGGGGCACAAGTACTTACATCCACCAGAAGAGGTCTCCCATTAGAAAAGAGTCACCATAGAAGGAAGAGTCACTGGTAAGGGAAGAGTCACCCGAGAGAGAAGAAAAAGAGAAGTCCCCTGAATTGGAGTCACCAGTAAGGAAGAAGCAAAGGGTGACAAAAGGGTCAGACTCAGGAGAAACAAAAGCATGGAGGCTGACAAGGGTGATGAAGATGATGAAGAGCATGGTGAGGCTCAGAATCATCCTGTGTATGATGTACATGAGTCAGATGAAGAAGGAAATGAAGAGAGGGATGAGAATGAGGAAGGCACTCATGACAAAGGGGGGAGTGAGGAAGTAAACATGAAAGATCAGAAGACCCTGACCCCGACCAAGGAGCAAATGGATAACACTATAGAGAGGGAGGTGGCAGGTATTATCCAACAGTTGGTGGAGCATGAAGTAGAGAAGAAGCACCAAAGAAGTGTTGAAGGAAATTGAGGAGAGTGCAAGTGTAGGAAAGGAGTATGGGAGCATGGGCGGAGACCCCAGCTTAGCAGTAAGCTTCCCAATGGTAGCACACATAGTGGAAAGGGCACATAGTAGTGGCACAAGGAACATGTTCTGACTTATATTAATGATCCAAGCAAGGTACTACACACCTTCTTCCAAAGTACCATTCCCACCAACCAACTCCTCACTTGGTCTTCTTTTGATGAAGAGGGTGCATACCCACACACGAGGAAAATGCTATCCTGGGATTTTGAGTCCCACATTGATGAACCCAAGTTCAAGGTAAATCATGATGCATTGATGAAGATACCAGATGCCAAGGGAGTAAACCCTCTTGTAAATTCCCAACAACTGTCAGATGAGAAAGTTTGCAATGTGCTCAACAAAGTATCAGTGGAGGTGGAAGCAAGACTCTTCAGTAGAAATGATAGAATAAGGGTCTTGGAGGAAGAGCTTGAGAAAAAGAATGAGGAGATCATTGAGAGGGACAAGGAGATAAAACAAAAGGAATTGATCAGTGCACAGTTAAGGCATGAACTGAGGGATGAAAAGGTGAAGGTGTGCGAAGTCCACAAGAAGATAGAGGCCATTTCGGATGCCATTATCTTGAAACACCTAGACCTGGCCCCACCTGAGTAGAAATATGAGTCAACCATGCACTGCTTGGAAGACTTGACCCACATCCTCACCATGGAAAGGTGGCCACTTGTATTAGAGTCAGCAGAGGATGTGATGGCATGCTAGAAGGAGGAAAAGCATAAGATTGGGGAGATAGTGACTCGGTACTCTGAGATCCTTTCTACAGTAAAGAACACCACATAGATGGCCAAAGTCATGTATGACAAACTGTGCCAACAGAGATAGGGTAGCAAGCATATTGGTTGCTACACATGAGGTGGATCTGAAATAATTTTAGGAAAAGAACAAAGGCAATAGGGTGGAGCATGATAAGATCCTGGCCAAAGTTGAGAAGAAGTTGGAAGCAATCAAAACCTTGTGGGGTTCGATTAAGAATAGGCTAAAGGAACTATACCCCCAAGTCACTCACAGGATGGATGCACTAGGTGATCTTAGCAAGCAGCTGGAAAGCATTGTAGATACACTGAAAGCTAAGAGTGATGAACTAAGTTTTGATGAAGTAAGTGCATTGGTGGGTGACCTACTTCAGCAGGCACAGGGAGAAGTGGATGCTTGGGAGAAGATTGAGGCATCCATAAAGAAGGAGTTCCCACTCCTCATGCAACAGTAGCATATTCTTCCATTATTTATTTATTTCAATTCCACTATTCTTTATTCTTTGAAGGAGCAGAATGTTTATGAGGATGGAGAACACGTATAATGTGGGGTGATGTTGGACCCTAAATATTGGCTAAGTACCAAGAGGCACACACACATGATCAGTAAATAGAAGGGTGCTCAGGGAAAAGCATGCACAGGAAAAAGGGTTTAAGAAGGGTTTAAGTGAAACCAGGGCGCACGCGGGGAGGCAGAACAAGGGTTTAAAGGACTTAGCCATATTTGGCATCATGGAGTCACTTGAGGAAAAATGTGAGGACCCGACTAGGCATGATAAGTGGATAAGGTATCAACTTGGAACCTTAGAGGCTAAGAAAAGGATATTCCATGCAGGGAATATTCCCAGAGGCATCATTACAGTTAGTGGAAGGTTTTGCAAAGAGGATAAGCATTCACCAATGGAGGACCACATTGACACTTGGCACATGATCTGCTCATGAGAGAAGTCATGGTGGTGGATGTTGATCCTATTTAAAGAAGTGCTTGGGACAGAAACAAAGAGAGGAGAGGGAGAAGGTAGTGCAAAGGTGCTAGAAGGTTACGGGAGTGCTAAGAGAAGGAGGGTAACAAGGTGCTACAGAAATGTTAGGAAATGCTAAGGGTTTGGAGCTCATGATGCTAGGGTTTAGAGTTCTTGGTGCTAGAGGGTTGTAAGGGATATCATTAAGCATATGTATGGGTACTGGGGTCTGTAACAAGGGTTATAATGGGGAAAGCATAGTTAGGATCTCTGATCAGATTAGTTTGTAGGGGTTGGATCTCTGTCATTTGATGTATATGGTCTGAGATGACCCTTTTGAATGTAGTATGGCTACTAGAAACTCTTTTAAATCAATATACATGGATCTATTCTGTACATTTTGTTTATGGGTGTAAACCCTCATGTTATTTGGCTTGTCATGACTCAGATCTGGTTCCTTGTGCTTCATACAATGTTTATTTACCTTTTGTGATGCATTGATGTGTAGATCTGTTAGTTATATCTTCTACCTTTTAAGTAGATGCATGTACTTCTGTTTCTACAAATAATCCTCCATTAATGGTGGAACTCTCTTGCAAAGCTCACATAAAGGAGGGGCTCGGTGCCCACGCACACCTCGGGTGAGTGCCCAATGTATGTTGGGTGATAGGCTGACACGCTTGGGGTTAGAAAGAGGTATTGAGGGTAAAATAATTTATACCACCACTAAGTGTAGCTTCATCTTTATCCCCCACATAATTTTTTGCAAGAATAGTTTGTTGGTGCTCCATGTGTCTAGTCAGTCAGGTGATATTTTGAAAGAACAGGTGCAAGAAAAACCAGTGGTTGATACAACCTGAGGAAACAATCAAAAGGGTCTTATTGAGGTAGCTGATTTGGAATTACTTAAGGAGATTCCTAAACTTGAAATGGTTGATGTGAAAATTCAAACTTATGACAGCTGAGGGTGTAAATGTCCTGAATCAAAAAATGCATATTCAATATCTTCATAAATTATCAAGTACCAAATTGGGGGCTCAACCACAAAGTGTTAAATTTGAAGGACACAACCTCCTATTATGGATGTTGAAATAGTGAATCAAAACAATTTTGAATGAAACACCTATATCAGAAGTTATTTATACTGAAAACCAACCTCCCAAGGATTTAGAGGTAATCAAGGGGAGTGAGGTTTCTCAAGGGAAAAGTGTCACAAAAGAAATTGTGACCAATACTTCAAAAGAAATAAGCAAGCCCATTGAAACCAACAGCGAGGAAAATACAGGTAAAAATTGGGAATCGATCCTTGAGTCTTAGCTGACAAGGCAAAAGGTGGTTGAAGAGAAATCTCAAGAAGACTTGTCCACCAAACAACCACTTGTAGAGGATGAAGACACTCCAAAAGACAAGGAGCCATTTAAGGTTCCAATTCTGGATAAAGAGACTCCAAAGGAAGTTATAAATGTGATGGCCACTTCAATATAGAACTTAGATATAGGTATAATGACCACCCCAGCTGAAAGATTCCAAAGGAAGTAGTAAGTGAACCTGTAGTTTCTGCAGAGAGTAAAGATCAAGATGAGAAAGCAATGGGCGGAAAAGGGTCAGAAGATATCACTTAGTCTTAAATTCATAACCAAGGACAAAGGGCAACCAAAGATAGAAACATTGGAAAGTGAAAAGAAAATGGTAAATAGTGGGAGGATGCATCAAAATAATTACTGTTGTATTCTGAGACTCTGCACATTAAACCAAAAGGAGAAAAGATATGGGTAATGCCCCTATGATTGGCTGGTCGGGAAGGAATTCTTCAAGAAAGAGAGAAGGGAATTTATTCAAAAGGAATATCTTAGATATGACCAACATTGCATTCCAAAAACCCAAAAAAGCTTTAAAGAAAGTCAAGATTCTTACTAAAACACATGTAGACCAGCATGGGTTCGAGACCTTGGAGATTGCAACTCCCCATCGAGGCAAATCAAAGGATGAGATTACAATAAGTGATTATGATATCAAAGACATTCAATTGGGGAAGCCTACCAGGGAAGCATTGAAGCAAGAAGTCGCAGTGGTAGTTGAAGGCTTGTTAGAAAAGGTTGATGAACATAAAGTATTTAAAAGGCAGCTGAAAAAGTAGATAAAGACATTGACTTCATGCTTACAAAAATTGGTAGGGCCAATAGAAGAAAGTCAAGAAGTTTTCCACTACTGTTACTCCTGAAATTCTTGGACAAAGTAGAAAAGGCTAGTGAGAAGGTCGAAGCTATAGATAAATGGGTGGAGGATTTATGTCAGAAAGGAAGAAAGGTCATTGAAAAGATGATAAAAAGGTATGCAGAATTGACCAATATGCTCAATGACAATGAATTAAATGAACAATGTGAAAATGAATTGTATTATTGGGAAGGGATCCTTCCCAAACTTGATACAATAAACCAATTTGATGAGGATTTGGTAGAAATGGATGGAATAGTGCCTCCTGAAGAAAAAGGGACTCAGTATGCAATGGAAGATCTAGCCAAAATCATGGTAGAAGTTATAAATCATGTCAAAGAAAAGTTGGAAATAGAGAAGGATTGGGTAGGAAAGAGTATTGATACTATAGATAACATAGTAGAACAGATGGTATTTAACAAAAATAAATCTACTTATGGAGATTTGGAGATTGATATCTTGATTCAATCTTTTGACCAATACATCAAGGAGGAACATTGCTCTTATGAAGTCATCAAAAGGCTTATCTTTGTGGAAAACAAGATTGTTGAGCTAACTAAAAAGTTGAGAGAGTATAAGAAAAGGATGGACAAATGTGTTGAAGTGTTGAATAGGCATAACCTAATATTCAACAATCACATGGGACCTGATGAACAAGAGCTGATACAATTGTTTCAAATATTTGATGCTTACATGAGCAAATAGCCTAACAAGGACAAGGATAATGAAGAAGAAGGTAATGATCATGTTGAACCATGAACAAGCTTAGGCTTGTCTTTCCTAAGAGACTTTCTTTTTCCAGTTATTACTCTCATTCATGACAATTGAATATTTTTTTAAATTGTGGTTTTCAATTATGTATGCAATGTGGAACCATGCAGTAGGATTTCATTTTGTTTTAATAGAATTATATATCTATTATTAACATGAAATTCATTGTAACATCTTGAATATTTTTCATTTGAAAATGAAAGAAAAATGGGGTTTTATAGGGACCCCAACCCAGAAAAAGTTTACATAGATTCTTGACATTATACCAAAAAGAGACCAAGGAAAAGATACATAGTCTTCTACTATTAAGAAATCCTCCCTGAAAGAAGGAACTTTATTTAAAAACCTATTCTTCCTAGGTACAAATTCTTCTATTCCAATTTCCATTTGCACAAATAAAATGTCCCCTGCCAAACCACGAGACATGCCCAAAGCCATGAGATCATCAACATTTGCCCTATGACCATCCAACATGTCAATTAGTTCTATTTTCTTCTCGTAAGAAGAAACCCACCCCTGGAAAGTGATTTCTTCTCTGATGCTTTGAAGGTAGAGAGTGGAATGGGAATGTTTGTTGTAGCTGGGAGTGCAATCACAGTGGTTTTTGGAGTAGATTGAGCAGGAGGTTTGGAGCTGGACTCACCCCTGCATTTCTTCATAAAGAGTGAAGATGCCCCTAGAGGTTGTGAAGGCATAGATTTTGTTGGCTTCTTCTCCAACATAGAAACACATTGCTCCAGCTCAGTCACCTTGCGAAAAAGAGTAGGCACAGTGTTTATAGAAACCCCTTCACCAAGCACATAAGATTCTGAAGGAATCTCCTTCACAATGAACTTCTCATTGCAAATGAAAGGGCATATGTTATCAATTGCACCTTTCACAGTGGGCCTGCTCTTAAGCCAAAATTGCTTCAACACCTCAGGACCCTTCTGATGCTCCCACCTAAAAAGATGAAAGTACATCATTTTGAAAGCAAAAAATACGGGACTAGTCCTTATTAGTCTTCGAATCAGTGCCACTCGAACAACTTGAGTTGTCAATGGCCCATCATAGTCTTCTAGGTCTGCAATTCCAAATAGCATTCTTACGAATGTTTCATCTTGGGCTCGATAAATCAAAAATTGAGTTTAGATCCTCGGAGGAAAGTTCTTTCAAACTAGATGCTAATGTACTCCAGCTATATTGCAGACAAAAAATCTCACTAAGCCTCTTGCACTTAAAAGAAGAGACGTGAATCTGTGGAAGAAATGGTAGAAATTTATAGTAAAAATAAAGTTGGTGAGTTAAGTTGAGCACAATCATGGTGAACTGATCGTTGAGATTGTCTGTGATACCCGCACGAAGGAGATAAGTGTGAATTCAACTAATATCACTACTAAGGGAGAGGATAATTTTCCTGATGTAACACAACACATGTGGAAATACTTAGCTCAAAAAGATATGAAAATAATTGTGTGTGTTTCAAGGAAGATGCCCAAGAGGTGGGAATGATTGAACATCAAAATAAAATTATTTTGGGGCAACTCAAAAAATCATTTAAAAGCTATTTCTCATACCTATCAAAAATAGAAATTACCAAATTGGTGATGTCATAATTAATGACATAAGGCATATCATTCATCAGGAGGAAATAGAAACATACACCTAGCAACATTTTTAAATAATCCCTCCCCATGGCATGATAGGAAATAAGATATTTTTAAAAGTTATAAAATCATATATTGTCTCCTCAAGAATATCCTTTGAAAATATTCAAATTTTTTTTTTTTTTTTTTTTTTTTGGGGGGGGGGGGGGGGTGGGGGAAATTAAGGAAAAGAACCAAATATTTTGTAGATATGAGAGAAATTTTCTCATATCAAAGGGGGTGAAAATTTTCTATAAATTTTAGAATAAACTAGATTAAATTGATAGGCAATCTTTAAAAATTGAATAAAATTGAGATACCTATGTTTTTTTGTTTCACCTTTAAAATCTTCTTTTGTCAAAATGGTTGTAAGTGTACAACCATTGAAAATAATTGAGATCATAGCTTTTATTTTCACTTGATGAGAAATATGAAAATCTCTAAGATAAACTTTGAGTATGTTCATAAGTACTGTTACCTTTGTTTCTTGGTGATATACTTTAAATGAACCAAATTTTTATATCCTATTGTAATCTTGTGTTGATAATTCCTCTTGAATTACACTATATCTTGTCCTTGTGGTGGTGTTGTGGCAACTATGGAATTGTGTCTTTGAGAAAATATTTCCTTTTCAAAATGTGATAAATAGTTTTAAATTCATAATTGCATTAATTTTGTTGAGAGGATTTTTGTAAGCCTTTGAGTGAATCTTGGGTGTAATGGATCAGGGGATTATCAATATTTTATTGAGAGGTTAATATGAGATTTTTTGCTTATATTTCTTAAATATTATGTGAAAGCATGTATTCTTGGGCTTCCATGAGTACATATCTTCTGGTTAAAGGGTTTCTTCTGGTTATTTAGTTTGTTCTTTCCACCTTGAGAAATTTTCTGACATTGTTAAAGTTTTCTATAGAATTATGTATAATCAACTTTATCCTTCTTTAAACTCCCATTCCTACACAAATATAGTCCTATAATTATCAAATACTTTTTGAACCACTTCTATTTTCTTTGTCTCCAAATAATTGCTAAGGGACTTTACCATTGTACCTTCCCTTCTTCATTAATATGTAGAATCAACCAAACTTTCCACTGTCTAGAGTAACATGAGTCCTAGTTGAGTAACATTTGCATTATTTAGTGTGACAAATCGTGAGAGTTAAATAGTGCATACATTGATCATGTTCATTTAGGACTGAGTTCCAAATTCCAAAGAGAAGGCCAATAAACTGTTATTCCACCTATCTTTCTTATAAATTCAGGTTACAAAATGGGTTCTCTCATCACCCTGGTTAAAGGTAGGAACTAAAGTAGAAGGGAAGGTCATCCCCTTTGTACGTGCTACCCAATCCCTCCAACTCCTGTTTTAAATAAGTTTGTCAGACATTTTCCCAAGCTACAAAATGACAAGTCTTTCATACTTAGAGCGTACCACTCCGAGTGCTGATGTTGTTTGGCCATAAAAGAGGTGTAGATCTGGGAACCCACACTAACAAAGAATACTAAAAGTTGAATGATAAAAAGAGTTGATTTATTAGTGCAGCTGCCTCTCTCTTCTCTCCTCAACACCCTCGCTCATGCCTCTGTCCACATCCTTCCTACTCTCCTCACTTCCCTTGCCCATGTCCATGTCCTCATCACCCTTTCCCTCCTCAACTGGAAAGAAAGCTTCATCTCCACCACTCTTCTGTTTGATCTCTCTTACCTTTCGTGCAATTATCGCTTTGATAAGATTGAGACGGATGACATAAGAAGAAGGGAATGTCTTGTCAGTAACACTGACCCGTAACAAACGATACACCATGTCAAATGAAATAGTAACTAAATAAAATAGCATACAATTGTCAAACTAATGCCAAGTGTTTGTTACATTTTCATGTTTCCTTCTACCGAGCAAGTCTCTTTGTCTCTATAGAAGCTAACTCAAGGGAATGTCATCATCCTACACAAACCGTCAATGTATAGAGTTAATATACACAAAATTAAACACAAACTAAATTAAATATAAGAATTAAAGTCCAATTAATATATACAAGATCCTCTACGGGGATGTCAATGATCCTGTTAGCTACGCCACCCTCTTATCTCTCTCTCTCTATTTATGAAATATTATTAATTTAGTGATTTCCAACCATACACAATCCCATCACTAACATAATAGATTCTTCATGACATGCCTTGAATTTACATGATTGTCGGGTGTTAACTAGTCCTATTGTGAGGTAAATAAAAAGGAAATGCTCCGATCACGCCTCCCGCCTCTCTTGTAGATCATATGTTTCTTGTATTACGTAAGTTTATCATCTCACCAAGTATGTATCTCATCTCAACTTCTCAAGAGTGGTGGATTTGGAATTGACATTCCCTTAAAGTCTAACATATCTACTAGATGTCGAGTCATCAATACTAGCTTCATGACATAGACCAAATCACTTTATCACCTCTCTAGAGTATTTTGTGATTCTATTAGGAGATCCACCTAGTGGTTGTTTACCCATATGCTTATAGTCATGCTTCATGTCCTACGCGAAAGTCCAAGGTTATTTGACATCATTGTGTTGGATCTATTTTGAGACTTTCTTAATGAGCTCCCTTACAACATGAGATGCCTCCTACTAACAACTTTACATTGTCCATACTCACTATTTTACTAAAGGAGACCACCCACACATTTCATGTGATATAGTCCATCCATAGCTAATTGAAAGTCTATTATCTAAGTTTGATTACTGTTAGGAAATCAAATATCACTAATTTAGCCTAAGTTTCTTACACCCATATTTGAGGATATGTATACTATCTTTTCATCTGTCATAGGCTGTGCTAAATCTAAGTCAATGTACTTAGAAGGTATTGTTTTGGTGGTATCATGTATTTAGCACTATCACTCCCTAGTGTGAACATGACCATATGACCTTAAATTATAACATTTTATATTTCTCAAATATTCTAAGGGTATCTTCATAAAAAAGTGATGTAAAAAAACTTACACAATAATAAACTAGACTGTACTGAAGACATAAGCTGCCTCAACTATGAAGTGTGATTAAATGCCTACGCAACATAAAAATGAGACGATTCTATCTATCTTTTTTTATAGATAATGATAAATGTCAAACTTTTAGCTGTACAAATGAAAGATCACGTACTAGTGATGTGAAATACACATTGAAATGTATGGTTTCAAATAAGTAATAATATTACATATCTCATTTTTTTCATTATCCAGGTAAAGGATGGTTAAAGGGACCCTACCCCGTACAAAATGGGTGGAGAAATTGTCAAACTTATCAATGTCCTTTCTAAGTCGATCGACATACCTCTACCAGCGACAAAGTTAGATGAAACAAACAAATACATCCAAAATTGAACATCCCATCCATGGTACACGAAGCCATTTACAAACCTTACATTCAAATTGAGAGAATTATGAACGATAAAACATATCTGTAAGGGGAGTTAATTATACACTATTATTTTTTGACATATTCATAACTTTCATAATGAGTTTTTCAACATGTTTGGATTTTCACAATGTGTTATTCAATAATTGGACTAGAATCAATACTTCTATAGTTCTTTCCAAATCTGGAACATGCATTTAGATTTAGATCAAACGAGGAGGATGAGGACGGAGGAGACCTTTATCCAAAGCTAGGGTTTTGGATCATGTAGGACTCATGAGGGACTTAGTTTCATTCTAGATCCTTCTATAAGATGGGAGAGGGTAAAGGGTGTATTCCTCATCACAGGTTTAGTCGGACATCAGCTTCTCAGCTTAGAATCCTTGTTATTTGCTACATCACTAGGTCTGCATTTGGGCTCCAGTCCACTAACCAAGTGACCGGGATAGCTAAGGGTATTTTGGAGGAAGCCAAACCGGTTAACAAGTTATCTCCTTAACTCAAGATGTGAAGGCATTTTTTTCGATTAGTGGAAATGTAGAGATCCATTTCATGTGTTTTCCCTTGTCTATGTTACAGATAATATTGTCTGAAAATGTTGGAAATAATGCTGACTTTAAATTCTATGCTTCCAACAAAAACTATTGGAAGATAAAGGTAGAGGCACAGTTTTAAACATAATCCTTCAATTATTTTCTGATATGTTTGGTTGGGAAAAATCAAAGGAGATGAGATCATGATCATGTAGCTGGAAGATGCATTATTCACAGGTTCTATATAGTCAGTGTAATGTCCCTTTCTGCTACATCCCATTTACGATAGGGGGACCCAAGTAGCTGGTCGGTGTAGCATTGCCACGAAGTGTTTATTTTTTGTTTGGGAGGTTCAAATTGATTTGAGTAGTGCAACTGATTTTTTTAGGCTTCCATACCCGTTTCTTGGTTTAACCTCAACTGAGATCGTGTTGGTGAGAAAGTGAAGAAGAAAATGGACAAGGATGAGGGTTTTGAGATAGGTATTTGGTTTCATCTTAGCTTGGTTATGTTTTACCCCTCACGTGTATTATTTTTTAGAGATCGAATGTCTTGGTTTTCCAAACTTCGGATGAAGAAGAAATCAACACCTTTAGGGGTTTTTATTTGGTTAGCATGTGTCCTTAAAAATGGTTCCCAATATGTTGTTCGACAGTTTATCTTGTCTTGTTCAAATTGGAGGATACAATGGTATTTTGTGGCATCTTTTTGAGTGTTGGCCAGTTTCACAGTGAACACGGTTTGAGAGTGGTTTTTAGAACCATGGTGGACGTGGAATTAATGGGTGGCTCAGATTTTAAGTGTAGCAGCTGGCATCTTTTGTTTCAAGGCCAAGTGCTGGTACTATGATTTGGCTTCGCAAATTTTGGGCCCTATGGGTGGTTTTGGTTGTTGCGGATATATTGGTTTATATGATTCATTTTGGTTTATCAAAAGAGTGTTAGAAAATGTTGTTTTTTGATGGTAGGTTGTGTGTATAAAGTAAAAGTATAGTTGGCACCCTGTGAATTCGACGGCTTGGGTAAATTGCCTTTGAGATCTTCCTAGGCGTGGGCCTGCGCGTGATGATGTCATGATGGTCGATTTCACTTAATTGCGATGCCCATATGTGTTGTTTCGAGCTTGTGGGATATGATATTGACGAGAAATATTCTATACATAAAAACATGATGTGAACATTTATACATCGGGTGGTGTTGCAGTAGTTGAAATATTGCACAGTGGGTAGTTGGCAGTCTTTGTCATCAAGTGCAAGAATTGGTCCCCACGTTTCATACAATTCATAAACAAAATGTTCTTGAGGTTTCATTCACCCAAGCTATAGTAATACTTTTTATTGTGATGGGGACCCGTAAAAACCACTCTGATTATGAATGTGAAATCCGGTCTAAACCATTGTTATGCATTAAATATCTAAAATTTTCAAACCTGCCTCGACGGTTTGCGATAGACTTTTGATTTACACGAAATTTAAAGTTTGAAGTTGCACATATTAAAATAGAAAAATGAATAACGAGCATAAAAACTTTAAAGAGTATATTATGAAAAGAAGATACAATTGCAAGTATTATGTAGAATTTTTACTTGTTCACTAGTACATATCATGATTATGTGATACAAAGAGACATAGTATATGAAACAAAAGTGGGATATACATTTTCAAAATCATTGTATTCCACTTTTTACAAAATATATAAGGACTCAAGGTAAGCAGACAAATGGCCAGATGTAAGCATCCCCACTAATAATCATTGTCACACTCATATTGAGTCACGATGTGTTGTTTTCCATTGTTCATACCTCTTTTGTTCAAGTTCCTCTAGCTTACAGTCGACATCATCCTCACCATACAATTGACATTTTTGGATAAACCAGGTCAGTTGCCATCTAGAGGTGGGTGTACGACAAGGGTGAACTCGTGGTACATTCTAAAGTAGTCTCTCCATCGAATTGCAAGGAGCTTTTCATCGATCCATCTTCTAGACACGATTCGTTTGTGACCTTAGTGATTCATGAGTCCATAATAAAACACTTTATCATGACCATTTTTCATTGGGGATTTACAATTTCAACTATTTTTCACTATTTGGTGCAATAGAGAATGGTGGTGACAGACTTAAACATAATTTGTGAAAGTAATGAAGCATTGTAAAGTTGATCAACTTTCGTTGTTGGGATGTTGCATAAGTTTAGTGTCCACATTCACCATTTCCAATCATCCATCTGCATAATATTTTAAAAAATTCATACAAACACCATATTCATATACATATATATAAATAGATTATCATATTCATATATTAAAATAATACTGCAAAAAAAGAACATATTCATATTCATATATAAAAACACTATTTCTCATATATTAAATGTTGGTTTTATCACATCAACCCACATATCTATCTTTTTTATATATTAGATTCAAAACATTAACTAACAATATTATTTTTACTATAAATATTGTATTTATCATATCAAACTTTATAATATAAAAATTTAAGTATAATAATATAATGTAATGTAACGTATGTAAATATTTATAAACTAAATGAAATATTTGATTACATTTCTTATATGGAAACTTTTTTATCATTCCATTCCACAATCACTAAATCTTAGCCATTGATACATCAATTAAAATCATAATGATGATCAATATTTTTATTATATAATATATATATATGTATATACATATATATAATGTTAATATTAAATATATAATATGTATGTATGTATACATATTATATACATATGTATCCTATACCATAATATATATATATATATATATATATATATATGTCATATATATCTGTTACATATACTTTGTATATCATACATACATTACATACAAATACATAAAACATACTACCATATACAATGTAAACATATTTAATTATAACTATATATATTCATCGTAATACACACCTACGTAGCACTTGTTAAATATATAGTGTATATTTTAATCTATCATATTAAATGATAGGATATTATTTATAGATACTATGAGACATATTCTTATATAGTCTAACCATATACATTATAATAAATAAATATGTATTAAAAAAATGTATGTAATGTTATAAAGTGTTTAGTACTACATAGCTACCAACCTTAAAAAGTAATTAAGGAATCATGAGTCAATTGTTTGGGTGATTGGAGCTAAGGAAATTTCGAGGAAAACTTACATCTTAACATGAATTTAACATACATAAAAGGAATCAAAATAGGCTCATCGTGTCTATAAGTAATAGAGGTTGAAAACCTAATTAGGAGACATATAATAGAGTTATTGGGATAATGTAAACAATTCATTTTCAAAAGGATAAGGGGGTGTTTCAAAGGGATAAGAGGTGAAGCCATTAAACTAGACACAAGTTTGTAAAAGTTTGAAAGATTCATTTTCAAAGAGAAAAACGCCATTGACACAAGTTTGTAAAAGTTTAAAAGATTCATTTTAAAGGAGATAAAAGGCAATAGTTTTAATGCTTAAAATTATTTGTAAACCTTTCTTTACATCCATTTTTATAGAGATGGCATTCGGCTACAAAATCTTTTTTTAAGGAATTGTCTCAAATGAATTACGATAAAAATTAATATTAATAGAAATTATTTTTATCATTATAATAGTATTATTATATTTAATTTATTAATTTTAAATATACAATTTAAATAGGAAGATATTTTTTTATTTGTTTTACAATTAATATAGATATTTCAAATTTATTTATCTATATTGATTATTCGTTTTAGAATTCATATTTTAGATTTGTCATACACTACATGAATTAATGATTATTATTTTCTCTTTGAAATTGATATCTTAGATATTTCATCTACCACACTAGTTAATGACTTCATTATACTCTTTGTAATTTTTCTAATCTAACAAATAACCTCTTAACTTCACCCCATGCTTAAGATATTATAAATTTTCTATTGAATTTTTGTAATTAAAAAAACTTGTGTATCAATAATACCATCCCTAAATATCATTATTAATTATACCCTATCAACATAACAAAATAAATTTATAATTATAAATTATCATTAAACATTCAATCAAAATTTGGTGTAAGAGAAATATCATAAAACCTTTGACAAAACATGAGTGTATAAAATATATATAATAAAATTTAATGATAACAATGAACTTTCGTTTATATAGATATAATTTATGAATGATAAAAAATTTACTTTAAGAAATTATTTGGAAGAGTGATTACGTGTAAATGTTGGTAAACAATGATAGTGATAGGTGTGGAAAAAACTTGTGTATCAATAATACCATCCCTAAATATCATTATTAATTATACCCTATCAACATAACAAAATACATTTATAATTATAAATTATCATGTGTAACTACACCATTCAATCAAAATTTGGTGTAAGAGAAATATTTTATAATGACCTTTGACAAAATGTGAGTGTAAAAAGGTATATTATAAAAGTTAATGATAACAATGAATGGAAGGGCCCTTTCGTTTTATATCATGGATATAATTTATGAATGATAAAAAAATTACTTGATAAGAAATGTATTTTTTCAAGAGTGATTACGTGTAAATGTTGGTAAACCCAATGATAGGGGTCGCCACATATATGGTGTGGAGGATGGGGCATTCTCCAAGGTTCATTTCTATCATGAGAATGCATCAGCCATATATTAATGGCAAAGGCTATTCTCCCGATAAAATGCACCTCTGGGCATAAATGCCCCTATCCTTCACTACATGCATATGTGGCAAACGTTTCAATAGATTTTTTTTTACAAAAGTTTTGAATTGTTAGAACGTCAACATGTTTTTCTAACATTGTAAAAATGCATCTGCAGTATTTCCAACAACGATTTGAACTTACGACCTCATTATTGCTAGCATGCATTGCTACCAACCCAGCTGCATCTTACGACATGTAACCATTTGTTTTCAAACTAATATGTTAAAGAAATAATATAACTATGGTTTGACCGCTACCCGCGAGACCCACCCATACATGGGGCATGCATGTAATGTATGGTGCATTTTATGGGAATTGATGTTAGGAGGTGCATTCTATCAGGAGAATATAAAATGCACTCCTAACATCAATGGATAAAATTTTCACCATTTATTATTACATTGCCCATCATGGGGGTTCTGATAGAATGCAAATCACATTTATATGTTTTTATGACTATTAGTTTGATTAATCGGTAGCATGTGGTACCCTCTAGCTAGAATGTGGGAATGCGGTGTAGCAATCAAGAGGTCATGAGTTTGAATCATTTTGGATGTTGCATTGTGTTTTTACACAATGTTGAAAAACACACTATATTTTTCAACAACAAAATTTGCAAAAAAAACTTACTAATAACTCGTATGCCACATGGTAGCGGATGGAAATAAATGGTCACATGGTTGTTTTTATGTATGTCAATGCATTCGATCAGGAGAATAGTCTCCACTACGGAGGCTATTCTCTCGATAAAATACCCTGCCCTACATAAAAACATTTATGCATCCATTTATGTTCATCCATTACCATGTGGCAGGTGCGCCCAACAGTTATTATATTTTTACAAATTTTGTTCTTGAAAAACACACTGTGTTTTTCAACATTTTTGGAGGAAGACTGTAACATGACTCCTGAAGGACATCCTGCAGTTGAAACGTGCGTGGAGATCCACTGTTTTTGGAATTTCCTCTCATTGGAGACCTATTCATTTAATAGCGCACTATCCATGATTGACAGGAGGAGAGGACGGGCCCTCCCACGCTATGCTGTGCATGCATATATGGTGGAGAGAAGAAAACTGTGACATCATTCGAAACCCATACATTAAAAATAATCCACCCATGATTTGATAGGATTCGATGCAGGGCTCACCAATGTAGACAGAGGTTATTCTCCTGATGAAATGCACCGCACGAAATACATGCCCTGTCATCAATGCATGCATAGTATGCATGGGTGGGCCCCACTTAAACCTAAAAAATCATGGGTAGAATTTTATTTAAATGCATAGGTTTCAAATGATGTAATGACCTGTGTTTTTTCACATTGTTGAAAAAAAAAATTATTGAAAAACACATGCCATTACATTATTTGAAACCTATTCATTTAAATAAATTTCTGCCCATGATTTTACAAGTTTAGATGGGGCCCTCCCATGCATGGTATGCATGTTTTGTTGATGGGGCTTGGATGAAGGGAGGTGCATTATATCAGGAGAATATCCTACGCTCCATGCCCCATAAAAGACCCCATCAACACATTCATACCATGCATGGGTGGGCCCCGCCCTAACCTGTCAAATCATGGGCGGATTGTTTTTTTAAATGTATGAGTTTGGAATGGTGTAGTTGCATGTGTAAATTGATAGTTGAATCGGTGGGAACATGTGTTGCTAGATGGAAGGTCTTCAGTTCAAATCCCACAAATGATTGTGCTGAGTATTTTTCAACAACAAAAATTTGAAAAAAAAAACTAAGTATTAGCGCACCTACCACGTGGCATCTGATGGGCATAGAATAGATGCATGTGTATCTTATGAGCCCCATTAAATTTTATCGGGAGAATAGGCACCGCTCCATAAAATATACATGCACCCATTTGATGCCCATCTAATGCCACGTGGCAGGCACACAGGAACTTAGTTTTTTTTCATACAATTTTTTGTTGAAAAACACATGTTTTTTCAACAATGTGTTTTTTCAACATTGTGGTAAAATACAGTGCAAAGGTTACATGATTCAAACTGGGGACCTGCAAGATGTGAGTGCACGTGCCCACCAATCGAGTTGCAGCTTCACAGATGCAACCTTATGTTTTCAAACTGATTTATTATTAAATTAGTCTGCAAATGAAATGACAGGCGATCGTAGGGCCCTCCATGCATGCTCATGTATGTGTTTTATGCCCACCCATGCATGTGCATGTATGCCAGAGTAATTTGAAAATAATGATAAACAATTGTTACTTTAAGAAATTATAAGAAATAATAATTATGTGTAAATGTAGGTAGTGATAGGTTAAGTTGGATGCTCTCACACCAGCTATCCCAAGTTTTAAATAAAAAATTTATACAAAAAAATGCACAACATTAGGAAGACATATATATTCAAACATATAATAAATAAAGATAATAATCAAATAAATATTATATTTATTAAAAAACAAAATGCTTGAAGTTTTTTTTTTTTGACTTTTTAAGATTTAATATTAATATTTGAGATGTATTTACTATATCTAGAGACAATCCATCGCCATTATATACTAAATAAAGATAATAATCGTATTAAATTTAGAAATAATAATACATATTAATTTGTCTAGAAAATATCAAATTTATGATATTGTTTTTAAGTTATAATGTATATTGATTTAGAGATATTAAAATTTTTGACACAATTAAAAAGAGACATACCATTTGGCCATAATTCAATATAGATATATATTTACTTTAATATAATTTAAATTATTTGTAACTATTTTTAAAATTGTAAGTTAAATTAAGAAATATATTTTTATTTAAAAAGTATGATTTTAATAATTAGATGTAATATACACCGTTATTTATGAAAAGGATGACATAAAATCGCAAGAAAATCAGTTCAAACATTTAATTACTAAGTTTTATTTTAGGCTACAAGGTGATAAAAAACTTCTCAAACTCCACTGGAAATTGCAGATGAAGGCATCAAAAACATTTATGATATGTGTAAGTACTAGGTTTAAAGAAGAAGCCTTTGTTAGTTAGCTACATATAAAAGCAACATTCAATGTTGAATTTGATAAAGACAATTGTGTCTTAGAGATGAACAATTCAAGATGGTTGTTTGAGGTGTTCAAGAAGGTAGCCTTCACTTCTTTACAACTACAACAGGACAAGTAGTAGTGGTTAAGAACAATTCCATAGGTGATCTGTAAAGCACCAAAGTAATGGACATCAATAATAAAACATGTGTAAGAAGCATCCACTTAGCGTAACCTACACAGAGAAAAATTTGAAATAGAATTTTCATGAAAGGTAAGCAATTGGAACTAGCCCATAGTGACCTTTCCAGTTTTTTGGGACTCCATTTATAGGAGTAAAGGGATTCATGACATTATTGATGATTTTAGAAGGAAAAAATATCACAAGGATCACATGAGTAGGGGAAAGTAATATAGAAATAACATAGTGCAATATTGAAGAACAAAACTTGTTATCAAATTGAATTGCTTCAAAATAACAATACTATAGGTGGCAATTGGGTTCATTAAAAAAAAGATGACAGTTCCATTGACAAGAATAAGACTAGGTTTGTAGCTACCATTTTTCCACAGTGAGAAGTTATTCATCTCAGAGAAACTTATGCACATGCAACAAAGGTGAATACGATTAAATTTGTGTATGTGGCACAAATATGAGGATATGTAAATAAGGGAAACAAGAATCTTGTAAGCTCTTAGACTCTATGTATGTAAGATTTGGTGAGCATATTTTTATTTTATATGATTAAACACTTTTGACTAGATCTTAGAATCGGAGGGTTGGTAGGACCCCACCCAATACAATAAATTAAAGCTATTAAGATCAAACACCATAATAGACCTAAAAACATCTGATAACACACTAACAACTAATATCGTCATGCCCCTCGTACATACTACCCTGAGCAAGGTGCCCACACCAAAGATAGCCATGCCCCTCACACATAACCACCCTGAAAAAGGATCGTTCATGAAGGGTAGAAGAAAGAAGTGGCCAGTGATACACCAATATACCAAACAGGAGGAAAAAATACCCTCCAATACCAACACATCCAAACACTCAAAGCTCATGCCAACAAACTATTCCAGGAAAACAACCCCGACACCGAAATCCACCTGCACCACTCGCAGGCCCCACACCACCTAAGGAAAACCCCTCCCTCTCATTACCACGAAGCCTAGAGACAACGAAAACAACTACTACCAGCCCACCATTGACATCCATCCCAACACCAATTCGAAACCACATCCGAACAGAGAGGAAAGTTGTTAGCACGCTTCCAAGGAGACTGATCCACACTTTAACTGCAAGCACCCTCAAATTGAACCTTCAAACTCCCTTTAACATGTTGTGTATGCCTCAAGCCAGAAGAAAATCCACTAGGAACATAAATTTCTTCCTTATTTAGTGCTTAGGGAACCAAGACAGTCTGTCCCTAAACA
Organism: Taxus chinensis; assembly: GCA_019776745.2. Lineage (NCBI taxonomy): Eukaryota > Viridiplantae > Streptophyta > Pinopsida > Cupressales > Taxaceae > Taxus > Taxus chinensis. Next base: position 6,981 of record JAHRHJ020003634.1, on the reverse strand, counting down.
AGAAGAAAGAAAATAGTATAAACGTCCCTCTTGACAGAGAAGTCAGAATAAATCTGAAGCTTTTCAAACCTAGCGATGCCAATCCCCACCGACAAAACAGACCTTCCACAATCGATCCCAAAGACAGTAAGGAAGACCCACACCTTGGTCGCTTCTTCGTGGGAAAGAAACCCCCAATAAGGTTCGACCCATTGCCTGAAACATAATTGAGTTGCTTATTCAGTTATGGAGCTTAATTGCTTCACATTACCATGCTTTACTAACTAATTGGAATACACAGTAACTGGCCTCAGTCGGTTGACCGACGTCAGTCACCTCGTGACCGGTATTGGTCAAGGCAAGGAGGAATTGACATCGGTTAGGGTAACCAACATTGGTTGTTTATGCGTGATTGTTTTATTTAACTCATGGGAATTGGATCTAACCTATTGATATAAAGTTGATCTAATGGTTGTAATAACATAGCTAAGTTGCCCTAAGTTTGTATATGGTTATATAAGCTAGAAAAATAGGGTTAGATGATAATAAGGAAGAATTGTAAGAAGGAATTCTTGAAGAGAGAAAAAGAGAAGTTTGTGAGGAAGAAAGTATTGTACATCTAGGAGGTGTGAAAGTTTGCATATCTTCATTGTATATTCTCTACAAAGCTTTGAATAATAAGATTGGATATTTTTTGGTGGACGTAGCCCACACTAGGTGAACCACGTTATGTCTTGTGTATTGTTCTTCTGGTTTATTTCTGTATTTATTGTTTGTATGCTTAGATCTAAATAATATATCTGTACAATTGGTGTGACTAACCCCAAAAAATGGTATTAGAGATTTTTTGTTTAAGGGTTTTGTGTATTGACAAATTTACTCACTGATGTATTTCTAATTGAGTGGGAGCTACAACAATGTCAGAAGATAGTAAATACAGAGTTGAGAAATTTGATGACCCTAATTATCAGCTATGGAAGATGCATGTGGAAGATTATCTGTATCAGAAAGATCTATACTTACTGTTGGATGAGAAGGAAAGACCTACAAAGATGACTAGTGAAGAATGGAAAATTCTTGATAGAAAGGCTCTGGGATCTATAAGCTTGAGCTTGGTAGCATCTATGGCTTCAAATATTACCAAAGCATCAACCATGATAGAGTTGATGAAATCTTTAGCTAATTTATATGAAAAACTTAATGATTCAAATAAAGTTTATTTGATGAAGAAATTATTTAATTCTAAGATGCAAGAAGGTGAATCTGCATCAAGTCATTTGAATGATTTCCAGTCTATAGTAAATCAATTAAAATCAGTTCATATTCCTTTTGATGATGAAGTGAAAGAAGTTTTTTTTTATTCTCTTTGCTAGATAGTTGGGATAACTTGGTAAGTAATACAATGGTTATTAGTAATACAACGTCTGCTACTGATATTTTAAATTTTGATGATGTGGTTAGTATAATCCTGAATGAAGAAATACATAGGAAAAGTACAAGAGAATTATCATCTGGTAATTATTTCAATGTAGAAAGTAGAGGAAGGTAGAAGGAGAGATCCAAAAGTGAGAATAATAGGAAATAAAAGTTTAAGAATGGCATATCTAAATCCAGAGGTACATGAATAACCTATTGGAATTGTGGAAAGAAAGGACATGAAAAGAAGGATTGTTGGTTCAAGGAAAACAAAGAGAATGTACCAAAGAAAGGTAAAGATGTAAACTTTGCTGCATCTGAGGTAATGCAAGATGCCCTTATTCTCTCCTTGGATAGTAAAATTGAATCATGGGTTTTAGATTCATGAGCTTTTTTCCATGCTACCCCTAATAAGGGTTATTTCATAATTTATGTCCAGGGTAATTTTGGGCATGTTTATTTAGGAGATGATGAACCATGTAATATTATTGGTAAAGGAGAAGTTCATCTAAATTTTTAGAATGGAAATACATGGATATTGAAAGATGTGAGGCATGTGACAAGCCTCAGGAAAAATCTAATTTTTGCAGGACAACTAGGTGAATTTGGTTGCATGGTTACATTCACAACCGGCTCTTGGAAGGTTACCAAGGGATCTCTTGTTGTAGTAAGAGGCAAGAAGATAGGACCATTTTATTTGTCTACCTGTATTACTGATTCATTTTTTGTGCTATCTTCTCCAGATTCAGATGCAAGCATGTGGCACAATTGGCTAGGCCATGTGAGTAAAAAAGGAATGTAGATCTTAAAGGCTAAGTTATCAGATTTGAAAGATGTAGATCTTGATTTCTGTGAGCATTATATATTTGGAAAGTAAAAGAGAGTGAGATTTCCCAAAGTTGGTTCAACAAAGAAGGAGCAAAAATTGGAGCTTGTGCACTCAGATGTTTGGGGGCTAGCCCAAATAGCTTCTCATGAAGGATCCCAATATTATGTGACTTTCATTGATGATTCCACAAGAAAGGTATGGGTTTATTGTATTAAACATAAATCTGATATTTTTGAGACTTTTAAAATATGGAAAGCCCTTGTAGAAAATGAATCAAATTCGAAGTTAAAATGAATCAATTCTGGACACCCTGGCATTACGAAAATGCTTGCTGATCTTAAGCAGCAATACTTCTGGAAGGGAATGAAAAAGGATGTGGCGGAATTTGTAACACACTGCTTGGAATGTCAGTGTGTTAAGGCGGAACATATGCACCCCGCTGGATTATTGTATCCCCACAGCATTCCGTAGTATAAATGACAAGTGATAATGATGGATTTCGTTTAAGGATTGCCTATGTCAAGAAATAAGCATGACGTGCTAGCAAGAAGATTTGTACATGAAATCTTCAGATTGCATGGAATACCGGAATTAATCATATCGGATAGAGATCCGAGGATGACATCAAGGTTTTGGCAAACGCTTAATGCAGCCTTGGGAACTAAATTAAACTTCAGTTCTGCATATCATTTGGAGACAGATGGACAGACTGAGAGAGTCAATCAGGTTTTAGAGGACATGATACGGATGTATTGCATGGACCAGCAGTATAAATGGGAGGAATACCTTCTGCTGGTAGAATTTGCTTACAATAACACCTATCATGCCTCTTTAAAAATGGCACCCTTTGAAGCATTATATGGAAGAAAATGCAGAACCCCTGTCAGCTGGGACATCGTTGAGGACAGAGAGGTAATTGGGCCATAAATCCTTACGGAAATGGAACAACAAATCAAAATGATTAGGGAACATCTAAAGGAGGCTGCCAATAGGCAAAAGAGTTATGCAGACTTAAAGCGGGTTGACAGGAATTATAAACTGGGAGAGAAGGTCTTTCTTCAGGTGAAGCTGAAAAAGAGCTCAATAACTTTTGGCAAGGCTGCCAAGTTGTCGCCACGATACGTGGGACCTTTTGAAATTGTTGAAATAATCAACCCTGTAGCTTATCGTCTAGCATTACCTCCTGCTTTGTCTCAAATGCATGATGTTTTTCATATTTCTTTGCTTAAGAAATACGTGACAGATTTATCACATGTGCTGAATTGGAATTCCTTGCAGGTCCAAGACCTAGGAATAATCGTGGTTAAGCCCATTCGAGTGTTGGGAACTCGCCAGTTGTACTTGAGAAATCGCGAAGTGAACCAATGTAAGGTCCAGTGGGACCAGTTCAGTGAAGAAAGTGCAACTTGGGAAAATCTCGAAGAAATGAGATCTACTTTTCCACATTTGTTTAATCGAATTTGAAATTCAAAAAACTGATAATTCTACCAAATTTAGACAATTATTAGTCTATTGTACAGTTGTCTTAAAATGTTGTTTTTAAGAGTGAATCTGTTTTTGGTATGAACTTATGAATGGAAGGACAATAACTGAACTTTGTCCTAGGAACTCCTTGATTTGTTTAATCTGATCATCGGGACGATGATTCTTTAAGGAGGGAAGAATGTAACACTCTGATTTTGTGAGTTATCTTGGTGATTATTTTTCATACTGTTATAACTGCTGAAATGAAGGCAAACATGTTAAGATATATTTTGATCTTAAAGGAATGTGTTGCTAACTTGGATTCTTGCATGCTGTAATTTATTTGCATGGGACAACAGTTATTGTTACTTGTGTGTTTGCTGATGTGACGACAAATTGTCGTGTGTTTGCTGATGTGACGACAAATTGTCGTATGCTTGCTGAATTCTATATGCTGTGGCCTTTTTGTAATCGCTTTGTCGATTTACTCTTGACTGAATTGCAGGTTGATATAAATGTGCAGCACTTGATTTCATGTATGAGCAGCTCGCACGTAGATGCCAACGACAAAGGTTTGATTCTCGAACCATGCACTGTCGTAACTTAAGACCTCGTGAGGCAGGAAATGTCTGGACACGAGTGGCTATGGCATGTGAAACAAAGGACGAAACATCCTGCACTGCATTGACTTGAATGTCAGTAGGAAGACTGGATTGGAGGTTGATTAGTGTTAGATGTTAGTGGGAATTAGAACCTAAGCTAATCCTAAGTTCTACCTTACATCCTAAACTACTATCCTAAGTGGATTTTTAAATTCTAAAATGACTAACATAGACCTAAGTCCTATTAACCTAAAGACTAGGCTATGACCTAGGTCGAACACTAAAATGAATCCTAAACTAATCCTAACCTAAAGGGGACGCGCAGACCCTTGGGGGAAGAGGATAAGGATAAAAGGGAATTAATGGCAGTTAATGCGGGACCTTACGTGGACAACGCCAGTTTGGCGAGGACAGGGAGAAAGATGGAGGTAGTTAGTTGGTTATGAGGCTAAATTTGGTTTTGCATGCAAAATTTGAACTTGGGAGTTCGCCAACCCAAGTCGGCGGTGGCATGGGAAAATAGGAAAAGGCTGAGTCTTTAATGCATTTAATTTTTTTGGTCTTCGTGACCAGTCCGCCTTGGAAAGTGTATAGAGGAAATGTTGATTGTTTATTGTGTTGATTCGGATTTTGAGAAGTTGCTCTGCATTTGGTTTTTGCTTAGTTCTGTCGAACTAGTTTCATTTGGATTTTATCACCGTTCTTTGGAAATTTGGAGGCTATTGCTGAGCCTGAAGAGGAAAGGATTGTTGGACAACTCGTGCTGTCGCCGTGGAAAGAAATACCTTCGGTAGCCGTGGTTTTCTTTGAGTTTTGGAAAAGAAATTGTAGGCATGTTAAGCCCTTCTCTTTAAAACACTTGCTTTGTTTAAGTGTCTCATTAAAACAACCCTACTCTTGGGTTTTTGATTTATCTGATTGTTTTCATGATTGAGACGATTTGGGCTAGTTGATTCTTGCTGTCATTGTTTGAAATGATATGGGTGAAATTGTTTTCTTGTTATTGTGATTTGATCTGTCTTTGCATGAATTGAGTTGGAATAAGAACTTGTTGTGTTGGTTGTTGACAGTATTTGGGAATTCGAAATGGGTTTTTCTCTTATTAAATGCTATATAAGAACGGTGCAGGGAGTGTGGGTTGTTTTCATTGTTGTGCGATTGTTCTTTTGTTATATGAAATTTTCTGATAAAATTGCACATGATGTACGAGTTGCTTGATGTCGTTTCTATACTGAAATTTTTCTTAAAGGAAATAAGACTTTTCCTTTCCTTCTGCTGTTTCGGGATTAAAAGGAAATAGCATTTTTGGATTTTAAAGGAATTGGCATTAGAGTTTTATCTGAGCATTACGAGCTCGGTTAGAGGGAAATGATAGTAATATAATTATTGTTGTGCTTCTTCTTTTATATAAATGGACGAATACAATTTGGGTATTCGTGGGAGCTAGAAAAGAAATTATTTTTCTTCTGAACTTATAAATGAATACATTCTTTCTTGTTGGAATGAAAGGTTGATTTGGTTGTGTTTTATGGAAACAACTTGATCTTACAGCTCGGACAGTAGTCGTGAAAACGATCTTGGCTTGTATTTCTGTGCATTAAATGAATTATGTTGATTCTTGCTGTGGGGGTTGGATGATTTGTTGTGTTTTAATTGATAATGTTCGATCTTCTAGTTCGGGCTGTAGTTGTGAACAAGAACTCAGCTTTTTATTTATGTATAATATGGAAAATTTTGGAAATAAGTAGGCGGTTTGGATCTGTCTTGACTGTACCTTGTTGTGCATCTGATATCCTATGCGGGTTTTTATTAATAAGGGTATTATTACATGAAAATTGCATTTTGGGTTTTGTACATCATTGTGAATAGAAAAATGGATTCAGTTAGAAACATTTATTGGTAAGGAATTCTTCTTCTTTCTGCTGTTTGAATTGATAAAATCAGTAGTCGGGTGGTTTATTGAACTTTATAAGTTCAGTCTGTAGAGAGGACAGTGGCATTTAAATTATTTTTTGAGTGCTGTGCTTTCTGTACAAATGAAATATTTAATTGTTTCATGTGGTCTTCTAATCTTGGCACTGTCATTTAGAAGAAATGAAATCGGCCTGAACAATTCTTGTTGAGTCTAAAGAAAATGGTTGTTTTCTTAGCAAAAGATTAAAGGAATGAAATTTTCCCTTTTTGCTGTTGAGTTTTGGAATAGCATTGGAAGCCTTATTATGCATTATGATTAAGTCTTGCTGTAGGTAACAACAATGTGTAAATTGTATTTTGAACTGTATGCAATCATGGATATAAAAGGTCATGTGATTAATTGATTGCATGATTGTATAACTGTTTATTTGGTTAAAAATACAGTGAAGGAAGTATGGGCTCTTCTAGTACAGTAAATACATAGTATGCATCCTTATACTATTTGATCTATGATAAATACGATGTTGTACTAACCTGTTTTTGGGTATTCATATGAGCCTGATTTAAATGAAGTATTGATAAGGACGATAAATTCTTCCTTGTTTTCGTTTAAAGTTGATTATGAATGAAATTACTCTTGCTGCTGGAAAGTGAATTTCGAATGGATTTTGTAAGTTTCACTCTGAACTGTTATCTTGAAGTGTGTCTCGTTTGGATTCAGTTTTTAGGACAGTCATGAGGAAAGAAATAGGAATGTGGATGGATAACTTGGAAAAA
>JAHRHJ020003633.1:0-135408 GCA_019776745.2 Taxus chinensis | reverse complement strand
AGATAAGAGAAGGGTAAACGGAGACAGACAAAACAAAAACCGTTTTTGTCAAATTCTATGCAGCACAAGTTACATTAATTGTTTTAAACAGTTATTTACATGTGTTAAAAGTTTCCAGGGTGATTTGGCAACCCTACAAGGGTCCTGCAGCTTTCTATTTTTACATTTTCTAACTAGTTACAAAACGTTCAAAACAGGCTCGGATGCTAAGAAACCACTTCCAAAAGTTATCTTCCGATGAGAACACACACCACGATCAACTTTCTACATGTCCCCAGATATACCAATAGTTCATAACAACTGACGGAATTGAAAAAGAGTGAACAGTTTGTGTTTGGCAGCTAATTCTCCGGGGGCCCTGGTCATAGTTGACTCAGTTGCAAATGAATAAAATTTTAGCTCAAGGGCCCAGAAAACTGCGTCCATAACTAACATTCAATGGATGCGCACGCAACGAGACACTTCCTACTAGTTCCCCTATATAAGGAGAATTCATTAGAGTCGAAGGAACTGAGAACTAGAAAACCATTTTCAAATGGCGACAAGTTTTCTGGAGTGACAAGTCGAAATTGGTCCAGTTTGGCCTTGTCAAACTGCGATCGGAGGCCTACAAAATGGCTTTGCCAAACTATCCCGAAAAGTGCTTTTTTCCTAAACTAAATGTTGCATGTAATTTTCTAGTATAAACACTAGAGGTTTGCTAAGACGGGAAGTAATTTCTCCATCCAGGTTTCAAATGGCGGTTCAAAACGAAAGCCAACTTTCTAGATTTAACAGCTTTCTACTACTGTAAACCAGTGTAACAGGGCTCCTATAAGAGTGTCAAAAGGATGTCATATGTTTGTTTTGGGTCAAACCAAAGGTCGAGGTGACTCCTCATATACCAAGGTACATGAATGAAACTTCACATCTCGTTTCCAGAGTTACGAAGGGTACTTAATGAGTCTCTGAAAAATGCAAAAAAAATAACTTCTTTTTTTTCTTTTTCTTTTTTACAGGGAATTGGTGAACATTATTTCTGGAAAGCAAGTTTTGTCTTGGTCAATAAAACAATATTGGAGTGATCAAGATGGGTAAGATTTTTCTAAATCATCTCAAAGTGAGGGTGATAGTTCATGGTTTAAAGTAGACGAGTTATAATCACTTCGTGAGTTGCAACACAACAAATTATTTTTTTGCAACGAGTTGAAGGGACATTTAACTGTATTAAAAAATCCTAATAATTTAAAATTCTATTTAGTTGCAAAAGAGAACTAAAACATGAGAATTATGAGAGGTAAGGGAAGAAGAACCATGCCTGGAGAATGAAGTCGGTCGAAGCCGCAGGCTTCGGTTCAACATCTTGCTTGGGCACTTCGTCAACCAGTTCACGAGCATCCTTAGCTCCACCATTTTGCATACACGTCTACCAGGGAAGTTGCATTGCAAACAAAAACATCTTGTTTTCTATGCCTTGATGGTTTTCCATGCTCTATTCTAAAGCTCTTATTTTTACACATGTGGGAGGATGCTGACAAAGGTTATGAAATTTGGCTTTACACGTACCAATTGCATCTGCTTGAAATTTTCCAAGGCCTTTTCAACAAACTCATTTTTTTTACACATCCTGCAATCATTGCAGGCCATAAACCACATTCCTTTCAGGCATTGTCAAACAGTTCGCATGCTTCCACATTTTTTCACATTCTCATGTGCTCATCAAACACCAAGCAAACATAATGACATAGCCACCACAGGCCTGAAAACCATAAGAAAATAAACCAAAAATGAAGTTTCCATGGTCAAGGTGAAATCCAAAAGCCACATATTTTTTTTGCAGGCATTTTGTCACACAGTCCATGGCTTTGTCTATACTTCCACATTTTCCATTCATATCTAACCAAGCACTTATAACCTTATGCCTGAAAAAGCTCCTATTTAAGAAACTGGCGTGAGGATGCTAGCAATGGATGCATAATTTGTTTTAAAGGTTCTAAGGTGTATTCAACAAACCCACTTTGCACAGAACCAACAAACAAATCCACATGACTTTTCAAAAAATCCATTTTGTGCATACATGTCTACCAGGGCAGTTGTAACTTCAAAATCTGAAAAAAAATTCTATCTTTTATGCGCTGAAAGAAGTCATGCAGGTCTGGACGCATTTTTTGACACAGGCTAGGGATTCACTAGAAAATGTAAACTGATCAGGTTGGAGACCTGTTTGTTGCATGGTGAAATAACGTGACTTCCTTAAGAGGGAAAACCCATGTCTTCTGTACGCTGCAAATAAAAAATGCACTTCCAGAGAGTTGTTGTCCCATTTTTTTTTCCTCTAGTCAAACAAGAAACAACGACCCCCCCAAGTATTTGTGACTACAACATCGGACAGAAATCCTCCCTCCATTATGCTTTTATGGAAGTCCACGCAGGTAGTTTGGTGCAACTGAGAGGATGTTGGCGCAGGCTGGGAGGCTGGGAGGAGGCCACAAAACACCATTACACTCCATGAGAAGACATCTGGTTTAGATCTGCTCTGCCACCGCCCCCCCAATTTCACCCCATTTTCAAATGCCAAAAAGAAAAAACCCTAACAGCAAACGTTTTAGAGCTTTTCGCCCTAACCTTCATATTAGTTTTATTTAATTTTATTTTAAATTGTATATGTATTTTTATTTAATTAAAATATTGTGTAAATTTATGTGTTTTCCCTACAATCGCTTATCGGTGGATAACAACAAGTTGATAACAAGTCGACGATCAGATAACGATAAGTTATCGTCAATCGATAAATATAGTAATAATATTATTATTATTATTATTATTACCACTTATTAATACTTGTTAATCATAATAACAAGAACAAACTTACGAGCCTGATAAATCGAGCAAACCGTTTTCCTTTAATAGGAGGAAAACGTAATGGACGAGGCGGGGCCAACCACAGAAAACAACAACACGACACAAGAAGACATGACGCAGTGGGAGAATTCCAATTGTTCTCTCTGACAAGGGCAAAGCCAACAAAAGATCATCTCCTCCCCTTAAGAAAGCATCGTCCTCGATGCGACATACAATGAAGAAAGAGAAATGGTAAGCAACAAGGGAATACATAATGTGGGCGAAGGTACTCTAAGGTTAAGATTTCAGATACAAAATCACGGTTACGGGGTGGCCCTAGGAACATTTGGTAGAAATTTTAACTTTCAAGGTTCTGTGAAGATTGGTAGTTCCCTCTTATTCGTTATTTCATTAATCTCTTTCTATTAACATTATTCTTAATTCAAGTTCTTTAAAATTTCATTTTTGTAGAATTTTAGTTATTTCATTCCTGTGGGTTCCCATCATGAACTACAGTCACAACACCCTACCAGGGTCATACACAACACTAAAATTTCACAAGCATACTTTTACATACTTTCACGACCGTATCACATCACAAGGGTTTCACCACACCATGGAATGACAACAAGTAGACCACATAACAATTAATTTCCAACAATTACATCCTAGACATAGATCTAGTACACACATATGACTGAAAAAACAAATCAACGCTGTTGATACATATACAACGGGTATCACATGACTCACAAAAATCCATGACTATAACAACATAGTTCCAATCCAATATCCAATAGTCCATACCAACCAAGGGGAGAGTCAAGCCATCAATCATAACAAGTCTAACCAGACTCACAAGAGTACACAAAACTCACTATGCCGACTCCAAACATCACAAAACATCAAAAAACAACTCCAGATATCTCCAAAAGAAACAAAATACAACTCCATATACCTCCCCAAAGCATCACCAGATAATATCCATAGACCTCCCATAGAAAAAGAATCATAGTGCCAGAACCAAGTCGGGTCACTCAACCATAGAGCCCCATCAAGAATATCAAGTCACTCAACCATAGAGTGCCATAAAGAATAACAGGTCACTCAACCATAGAGGCCCGTCTCCTTTCTCCTTTTAATGAGGTCGGGTCACCCTATGGCCCTAGGCACATAGAGCCCTGTCACCCCGAAACCCAAGTGACATAATAACTCATGGTTCAACAACCCGCTAGTTATCTATAACTCCTTGGGGCGTACCCCCATACAATGAAGTGGGTCCATAGGTTCAACCACTCCATGGTGAATCCCATGACCCTATTCCAACACATTACGACATTAGAACCAGCATAACAATCCATTCAAATGCCAAGTGGAAAAATCAAAAGCCTTGGGCTAGGCTACAAAACTTTTAAATATGAAAAGAAAGTTTTAAAACTAAGAAAAACAAATGGCTAATTAGCCATGGTTAGTGCAAAATCCAAATGTTAATGCAACAATCAAATAAATGCCCAAAATATAAGAACATGTCAATCAAGAAAACAACTGGTTCTAGCTAAAAGAGATAATGATCAATTTACGAATAAAATACGTAATGAGAAAATAGCACATTACAATCACTATGTGGCCTCATACCGCCACCAAAGGGGTACTCATCGAGTTACTGGCACTCGGACATTGAGCCTCAGCTCATAAAAATATACATGTAACCAGAAATGAGTATATCAAATAATGTAACTGTCATCATCTCTGCCTGAATCATTCCTCCATACTCCCACAAGGATCAACATAGTCAAAATCACATAGGATTATTCAATGAACAATCCAATAGGAAAGAGCAGGGAACTCTAGTTGCATAAGTTGAGCCTAAGGTGGTGCGCACCCACAATATACTGAGCAAGCTCGAAGTATACTAAATAGATAAAAGTGGGTTTTCAGTCTATATAAGACTCCACTTTCTCACTTGTACTCAGCTCAAGATTATGAAAACCTGGTCCACGCCTCCTCTCTCCACACATACACTCTTGACAATTTATCCCCTTAGGGTCATCTAGTGTAAGGTCCACAACATACACATAACTACATCACTAACACAATGGTAATTCACACACAACAACCATAACGTCTTACGCATGGTATATATATACAGGGTATAACACAATCATTACTTTCACGGGTTACGATACATCACATTACCACATCCTGCACCCAAAGTGCAATCACTGTACACTAGGGATCATACTCACCATATGCCCCTAAATCACGACATGAACCATCACATATTACATGAATTATACGTATGAGGAACACAATGTCTAACATTACAACATATAGTCAATTGCAAAACAACACGACGATGCACACAACTAATCACAATACGGTGATGACATCACGATAAACTGCAATTCACTTTACATCAATTTTGTCATGCAATACATCAATACATCTTCACATCACATAAGGTCAAAATGTTTCAACACTCTGCAATTCACAATATCATTCCTTTCACACAAAACAAGGCGGTACATCACACACAGATTCCTCATTGGATCCATGAAAAGGAGAGTCAATACTCTCATCACAAGCAGTAATTCACACATGAATTCTTCATAATACACCACATTTTACACACACAATTACAACAGTAAAATACCAGGATAATTTTTTTTTTTACTTACATTGCTCACTACACACAACACAGCAAGGGCTCCAAGTACAGAAACTCGACTCACATACGACAATCACATAAGTCATCGACTCACATAGACACATGAAAACACATAGGCAGGTCGATGCCACACTTTTCCCAACAAATGAATACTAGCAATGACCCAACCACAAGAAACATGACTTCAGGAACGGCGAACCCACAACACATCATTTCTTTAATTGCATCTTAGTTACGATTAACATTCTAAGAACATTATTGTGCAAGGATAGTTTTCTCCTTTTTCCATCTACAAAATCTTAAGTTCATTCCACATTTAATTTACAGTTCGACCAATTTAGGTTGGCTTCCTTTATGCATCACGGAAATTTCCATAACTTATTTGCTTATTTGGCACAATTCAAATCACATATACAGTACTTAATTATCTTGTTCTTATGTTAAGAATATGCTTCTCAAACATTTATTTAATGTTTAAAATTTACCCTTGCTACACAAGTGAATCTAACGTGATGTCAAGGTGAAATCTTGGGATTAAGGAAGACATAGATTCGAGATAGCTTTTTCCCCAAGAACATCCATCGATCACGGAATAGTTATTTCGCTACCATAGTTAATAAAGTTCAATAACTTATGGACTTCCATTTATATTTATATATCTTTTGTTTTCTCGAAGTTTGGTCACACCAAGGCAATTTATATTCTTTGCAACACATGAAAATGTTTAATTAAGTTATAAGGACTCCAAGAGTGACCTTAATCCTAATCTCCAATCTCATTTTCATCTTATATGACATGCTCTTACATCACACTATGGTCTCATTCTTAGCATCGTCTAAAAACAAAAGAGTTACGAAAGTACTTATCTAACATCTTAAGGAAGTACATGGCTAGAAGCATAATAAACTACACATGAACACAAGTGATCTATGTTCACGAAGATCCCATATCTTTGCATTGCACGATTCCGCATAAGAAATATTCTTTATTCCTTAATGCCATAAAATGACATAACAAGGGATTAAGGGACAAGATTACAGTTTCTAAGGTTCTCTAGAATCAACATCTTTCAACTCAATTTCATATGCAAGGAGTTAAATTATAGTTTTCTACCCACAAGTTAACATCCTAATCCACTAGGGTTTAGTTTAATTCCAATTTCCACTTAGGGCTTTATGCTCTATTATAGATTAGATTAAGGTTCAAAACATATTCACCCTATAAACCCTCCGTAAAAGATCAAAGCACTATATTGTCACTAGCCAAAGATAGTACATATAGCTAAGAGGATCTATTCATTAACAAAATTTTAAGTGATAGAACCACTATTTCACTAGCTCCATGATGTCATCTGGATCCCACAAGAAATTCATTCGATGCAGAAGATTTATTTGACTGTGTTGCTCCTATATGTCTGGTTTATGTCGATGTCACTAAACGTACCTCCTAAGACGATAAACCCCTTTCTTGGGATCTTATTTGCCTAAACTAGGATGTTCCATCGAGTGTAAAGGTTCGTTTGAAGGTCACAGTTTTCTACACTAAGGGATTAACATAGGCAGGTTAGTTATATACAAATTTTGAACTAGGGTTGACTGTTGTGGTTAGGTTCCTTTATTACATTTTCAAGGTAAGAAACACAACACCAATTATTAAACCAATAACTGCACAATGAAAGTTCACTACAAGGTATAAATTTCAATTCCTTTTGACATTTGTATTCCACTTTTACCATAACAATTTTGGGATCAAAATAACATCCATGAAAGAAATACCAATTTCTCAAGCACTTATTAATCTAGCGACTTTTACATACTACCAATTTCAACAATAAGTCTTTCAATATAATACCAAAAATAAACAATGAATTACTCAACGCCTTTACGTCATCATTCTTTCATCCTGCAAAAACCACGTGAGCAAGATATCAGCGATAAATCGCTGGCATGGCATCCACCCTAATCAATCATAATTATCATTTTTCAGTTTCCCATTTACATATAATAAAAATTACAATTTGCAATTGAAATAAAAAGGTTTAGAGACATGTATTCATTACATTTCATTTTGCTTCTTTTTGTAACCCAGGAGAGAGAAAGAGAAGGGTAGAGAGAGAAAACACCATTTTGTCAAAAGTTCTAATGCACACAACAAGTTACATTATAGTGTTTTAAACAGTTATTTACATGTGTTAAAAGTTTCCAGGGTGATTTGGCAACCCTACGAGGGTCCTGCAGCTTTCTACTTTTACATTTTCTCACTAGCTACAAAACGTTCAAAATGGGCTCGGAGGCTAAGAAACCACTTCCAAAAGTTATCTTCCGATGAGAACACACACCACGATTAACTTTCTACGTGTCCCCAGATATACCAAGAATTCATAGCAACTGACGGAATTGAAAAAGAGTGAACGGTTTGCGTTTGGCGGCTAGTTTTCCAGGGCCACTGATCGTAGTTGACCCAGTTGTAAAATGAACAAAAGTTAGCTCAAGGGCTTAGAAAACCACGTCCAAAACTGACGTTCGATGGATGAGCACGCAATGAGACACTTCCTACTAGTTCCCCTATATAAGGAGAATTCATCAAAGTCGACGGGACTAAGAACTAGAAAACCATTTTCAAACGGCGACAAGTTTTCTGGAGCGACAAGACAAATTGGTCCAGTTTGACCTCGTCAAACTGCGACCGAGGCCTACAAAATGGCTTTGCCAAACTATCCCGAAAAGTGCTCTTTCCTATACTGAATGTTCCATGCAATTTTCTAGTATAAACACTAGAGGTTTGCGAAGACGGGAAGTAATTTCTCCATCCAGGTTTCAAATGGCGGTTCAAAACGAAAGCCAACTTTCTAGATTTAACAGCTTTCTACTGTTGTAAACCAGTGTAACAGGGCTCCTATAAGAGCGTCAAAAGGATGTCATATGTTCATTTCGGGTCAAACCAAAGGTCAAGGTGACTCCTCGTATACCAAGGTACACGAATGAAACTTCACATCTCATTTCCAGAGTTACGAAGGGTACTTAATGAGTCTCTGAAAAATGCAAAAAAAATTAACTATTTAAAACAGGGAAGGTCAACATTATTTCTGGGGAGTCAAATTTCGTCTGGTCGATAAAACAATATTGGAGTGATCAAGATGGGTAAGAGTTTTCTAAATCATCTCGAAGTGAGGGTGATATTTCATGGTTTAAAGTAGACGAGTTATAATGACTTCGTGAGTTACGACACGACAATTTATTATTTTGTAACGAATTGAAGGAACATTTAACTGTATGAAAAATCCTAATAATTTAAAATTATATTTAGTTGCAAAAGAGAACTAGAAACACGAGAATTATGAGAGGTAAGGGAAGAAGAACCATGCCTGGAGAATGAAGTCGGTCAAGGGGCTTCGGTTCACACTTGCTTGGGACTTCGTCAACCAGTTCACGAGCATCCACCACCATCCACATGTCTGCCAGGTAGTCACGTGCAAACCAAAACATTTGTTTTCTACCCATGTCTTCCATAAATTCTAAAGAACCATTTTGTGTTTTCAAGTAGTCATCCTGATCCAAGAGACCATTTTGGCATTTTCTTGCATGTTGAACAGATCACACGCCTTTTCAACAAAATCCATTTTTGTGCATACAATACTCTGAGGAACAACTTTCATTGCAATGCCCATAAGACCATGCATTTCACATTCAGGCCATTTTTAGTCAAACAGTTCCAAAATGCCTCCACATTGCAGTCCATGACACATTTTCAAGCATGTTCTCATCAAACACCAAGCAAACATAATGGGCACAAGAGGCACTCATGCCACGAAGTATTTACAACATTTGCACTGAACCTGCCATAAATGCTAATTAAACAAAAATGAAGCTTACATGGTCAAGGGTATGTTCCATAAGCCACATTTTTTGAGGCATTCTGTCAAAGTCCATGGCTTTGGAGTCTGGCTTCCACATTTTGCATATGCATTTGCATTGCAACTTTCCATAAAAAAATTTCAATCCTTTTCAACAAACTGCATTTGAGGATGCATATCCTGCCAAGCTCATTTTAAAGGTCCAAGGTGATTCAACCCAAATTTGATTTGAGGCATTCTACAAACAGGCATCCACATGCCTTTTCTCCATCCATTTGCATACATGTCTCATGTCAGGGCAGTTGCAACTAAAATCTGACAAAAAAATTCTATCTTTTATGCATTTGAAAGAAGTCCACAGGTCTGGAAAAGGAGCTTTTGACACAGGCTGGGATTCACTGGCAAATGTAAACTGATCAGGTTGGAGACCTGTTTGTTGCATGGTGAAATCCAACGAAAACTACCTTAAGAGGGAAAACCCATTTCTTTGTAAAAAATGGGAAAAAACACCCCAAGAGCTGTTGTCCCATTTTTTCATTCTGGTCAAACAAAAACAACGCCCCCCCAAGTATTTGTGACTACAACATCTGACATTCCTCCCTCCATTATGCTTTTATGGAAGTCCACGCAGGTTTTGGAGCGTGAATAGGGAGGCTGGGAGGAGGCCGAAAACAATTGCACTCCATGAGAAGACATCTTTTAGATCTGCTCTGCCACCGCCCCCCCCCCCCCCAAATTCACCCCATTTCCAAATGCCAAAAAGACAAAACCCTAACAGCAAACATTTTAGAGCTTTTCACCCTAGCCTTCATATTAGTTTTATTTAATTTTATATTAAATTGTATATGTATTTTTATTTAATTAAAAGATTGTGTAAGTTTATGTGTTTTCCCTACAATCGCTTATCGATAGATAACAACAAGTTGATAACAAGTCGACGATCAGATAACGAAGTTATCGTCGATCGATAAATAAAATAATAATAATAATAATATTATTATTATTATTATTATTACCACTTATTAATACTTGTTAATCATATTAACAAGAACAAACTTACGAGCCTGATAAATCGAGCACACCGTTTTCCTTTAATAGGAGGAAAACGTAATGGACGAGGCGGGGCCAACCGCAGAAAACAACAACACGACACGAGAAGACATGACGCAGTGGGAGAATTCCAATTGTTCTCTGTGACAAGGGCAAAGCCAACAAAAGATCAACAGGAGCACCACAACGTTAAAAGCTTAGTAACAGGGTCGTCATGACAGGGACTAGGGAAACCTCGAATGGGGCAAGATTTCAGATACAAAATCACGGTCACGGGGTGGCCCTAGGAACATTTGGTAGAAATTTTAACTTTCAAGGTTCTGTGAAGATTGGTAGTTCCCTCTTATTCGTTATTTCATTAATCTCTTTCTATTAACATTATTCTTAATTCAAGTCCTTAAAATTTCATTTGTATAGAATTTTAGTTTATTCATTCCTGTGGGTTCCCTTCATGAACTGCAGTCACAACACCTACTAGGGTCATACACAATACTAAAATTTCACAAGCATACTTTTACATACTTTCACGACCGTATCACATCACAAGGGTTTCACCAAACCATGGAATGACAACAAGTAGACCACATAACAATTAATTTCCAACAATTACATCCTATACATAGATCTAATACACACATATGACTGACAAACAGGAACACACTGATACATATACAACAAGTATCACATGACTCACAAAAATCCATGACTATAACGACATAGTGCCAAGACAATATCCAATAGTCCATACCAACCAAGGGGAGAGTCAAGCCTCAATCATAACAAAGTCTAACCAGACTCACAAGAGTACACATAACTTACTATACCAACTCCACACAACAGAAGGCATCAAAAAAAAATCTCCAGAGATCTCTAAAAGAAACAAAATACAACTCCATATACCTCCCCAAAGCATCACCAGATAATATCCATATTGTTAACATATCAAAATGTTGCGCCTCCCAATGGTGTGCCAAGGCGCTGAAAAACGTGGTGTTGACACTCTCAAAGCTATGCCTAAGGGTGCACAATCTCTTCATGCCGACAACATCCATTTTGGTGCGCCTTAGAAAAGTTGGTGGCACATTCTCCTGTTGTCACCTTTTGCTATGCGCCATATAGGGCGCATGTTTTCAACCTGTCGACAGCTGTTTCACGCGCCTTGAAAAAAGTTGGTGGCGCATTTATGACAAAGTTTTGTTCTATATAACAGTGCCCTTGTCATTTTCATTCCTATCAGCCTCGTGTGTTGCTTTGGATTTGTCACATGCTCGTGGATCCTACGTCATTGTTGTGGACCCTCTCGCCATCTTATATATATATATTCCTGGTAAGTGGTTCCCTTTCCCTTCTTGTGGATTTGTTGTTGGTTTCTTTGTTTGTTTTGGTGGTTTGTGCTTATTAAAAACAACAATGAACCTAAGAAGATAATGAAACTCCAACCCGTGCATGGTAAAATAAAACCCACCTTCAAACCGTTTCTACTCTCCCTCCAAATCTGTAAAACCTGGAAGGTCCTGCCTCAGAATGGATCCTTGTCCCTTTCTCCTCCATTCCCCTTACTATCCAAAATCTGAGTTGAAAGAGCCAAAAACCACAAGTAAAGTGAAATGCATCAATTATAATGGCTGAGTTGTTGTAATCTTAACCCACTATTTTTACTTTCGGCGCTGACTTCATTACTGTTACAGTTGAAAAACAGTCGCACCGTAGGTGCACTGTCCCCGAACACAATTCATTAGCCTTTCCGCATGCCTTTATAAAACTGTTGCAAAATTTCTAAAGCACAAGTGCAGGCACAAGCACACATACACCTACAACAACAATGAATGTTGTGCAAGCTCTTCCTGCACCACACAAAGCTAAATTCTTGGTGCACCTTACCGTTAATGTTGCATCTTTTGAATCCGCGCCTTGCGCGCATTATAATACCTTTGTGACATACACCACATTTGCACCAATGTTGCACAATCTTGAGACCTTGCTACATCAAATAAATCTTCACCCAGTTAAAACCTTTCACATGGCGCAGGTGCACATCCATGTGACACCCTTCTATCTGAATGTTGTGTGCTAGTCTTTCATGCGCCCTACGCCCCTTTTGGCGCTAATTTTCTTCTCATGTAACACCCTTTCCCAAAGTGCGCCTTGATTTTCTAAGACCCTGCAGCCTGTTATATAGATTTTCCATGCACCTTGTGCCTAGAGACTTGTAAGTTGATAAATCTTTCATTATGTAAGCTTTCCAATGGACAACTTAACATGACTAATTCATGGCTTCTTCTGCGATTGGACTTCCCTGATTCTTCTTGCAGATCAACAGATGAAGCCTTGAAGATCCACACATGTCTTCATCGAGTAAGAGAGCCAACTAAGTCCAAGAGGTAAATCCAAGACTAACAGAAGAAGAAATGAAGTATAAATACTAAAGGGTCAGGATGCCTGAATCCCTCAGGCAGAATGTGATTTGGATATCAGAGATACAAAACTGGGGCACATTGACATAGAGGACTTCTGGGCTAGAACTCAAGAAGGTCATGGGGTAGTCCATGGATGGATAAATTGAGTCGGCAGTGGGCTGTAATTTGCTGCATGGGATTCCCTGTGAGTGCTAATCAACAACGAGTTCATGATGTTGGTGGGCCGTTGTTACAATAAGGACACAAGATGTGTCAAAAATGAGAAGGGCGAGGTAATAATCAACCTCATTGCCTGACATTTTGAGATTATGTTGGGTATCCCCCACCACCGAAGCATTTTGTAGCAGTAAGCCAAGACGACTGCATGAAGACATGGAATGACGAACGAAGACAAATGCATGCAATTGATGAATGAGGTGTACCTAAAAAACAAGAAGGTGGTGAGCAGGTGGCCACAAACTCATTCATCGCAGTGAATTTTCAGAAGAACTGAGTGACACCATCACCTTCCTGAGTAGAGGTGTTTGGGCTTTCTGATGCTCATTACTTTCACAAGTGGATGCTTCGGTATTTAGAAACCATGAGCAAAAATGTCCCTTATCAACGTTTCTGAATGGGCGGAGATTATCAGCAGCACTATCTCCGAGCAACTTCAACAGCTTTCAACGACTGGGAGTGTTCTATATGAACTCCTATGTAGTGTATACGCTGCATTGCTACCTCTGAAAGGGACTACCCAGCGCTGAATCGATGTGGAACTATGGCCTCTAGGTCAAGAATATACGAGTATTATCCAGAGTTGAAGACTAGAGAACAGTATAGCCCACACTTCAGCAAAGTCAATGATGCCTTCTTCTATGGTGTCGTCTACCATGCTTGAGGCCCAATATGACTCACGGCCGGACATGACCAAGAGCATGGTCACTACCACAGAGAAGTGGGGAGCGTTATTCACGTAATTCCCCACTTTCACCTATCTCAGAGCCACTAACTTCTTGGGAGATCCCACCAAACTGCTAAGGTATGCGGGACCCAAGCTGATCCTATTGAGAGCTGTCTAGACAACTCATCACGTACCACGAGAAGTGTTTGAAAAGAAAGAAGGGTGGAACTCCATTCCCCCTCATCCGTGGGCAGGTACACTTGCCAGCTATCTCAAAGAAAATCCTGGGAGATGTTTGCGGAGCTTGAATTTCTCAACTTAAAGCATAATTTCTTGGCGAGGCCAACCTTTGATCATCGTGATTAACTGTCTTCCAAGGGCAAAGATCGATCCAATTCATGTCCCTCAGATCGAAGATATCTACATCGACGTCTATATCATGAAACTGAGCTCAGATGAAAGGATCACTCCCGCATGGCCCTGACAGAGATCATTCAATATGGTGTGGCCATTGTCCCGAAAGGTTTCCTAGCAACTAATCGGAAGAAAGTTGATCAAGTTTATAATAGACATGGATGGGGGAAATCGGCCATTTGCTAAGATTGATAGAACCAAGGCACCTCATACTATTGAGGAAAGAGTCAAAGGTACTTTATGCGGAGTACCGAGCATTGGTGCAAGAATGAATAGTCTCATCTACCTGGGAGTAGAATTTACCACGTCTCCTTTGGGTAATGCACCCACCAAGCTCAAAGAAGCATTTTCCTAAAGGTAAAGGCAAAGGATAAAGAGGTGACAGACAAGCACCAGCTCAGGAGGAAATTCTTGAGAGCCCCCCTTCCACCGGAGCCTGAAGAGAAAGTAGTAAACCTGGTATCCCAAGGAGAAGAAGAAGTGGTAAGTGCTCCAACGGGCACATCCACTCAGGATGTTGCCACTACTACAACTACGTGAAGTTCCCACCATCCCATCTCCCGCTCCTCCTTCCCCTTCCTCATGTCGCTCAACCAACCACTCCTTTGGTTGTGTCTTCTCCCCCGTCTTCTACCGTTCCCCCCTTCCTCTTCCTCCATCTTCTCTTCCCTCACGGATCTGTCTCCCATCCATATCTTACCTCATCTCTCAGGCTCCCTTCCGCCCCCATAGTTTTCTCAGCCTGTAGTCTCTCCTACCTCCCGTGGAGCATTGGGATGTTGGCTATTCTTTCTCGATGCCGCCGCCTGAGTGTCTCGACACATTTCCCCGTGTCCACTGCAATTACTACCTTCCACCCTTGTTTCCTCCTCTGTCCTCTGGTCCCACTCCCTTAAGTCCAAAATGGATCTCTCAAACACCTGAGCCAGCCACTAGAGGAAAGTCCCTATTGCTACCTATGGACTTCTCCTTGATTCCGGCTAAAGGAGCCCAAGAAGAAAAAAACGGTATACACCCACTTCTCTCAAAGCACTTCAGGTGAAAGGGTTATGGAGATTGCATACCCTGATCTCACCAAAGAGTAAAGAAGATCTGTCTCCTACAGATTTTACAGTGACTTAGGTCATGATGGGACCATCATCAGAGAGCCTGCAAGGAGAGGCCTTATCCGCAATGGATGCCCTTTGCAAAAGCTTTAAGAAGCAAAGGAAGAGAAGAGGATATTGAAAGAGAAAAACCAACATCTTCTCCAAGCCCTGCAAAAGATGGGCAATGCCCCTCCTATGATTGTTTCCGACCCTCTTTAAGTTCTTAGTCAGGAAAAGATAAATGAGTACACCAAGATCGGTGAGCAAGGAATGGCAGTGTCTGCTTGGAGAGATAAGATCCTCAAAGATAGTGAGGAAGTGATTACAAAGTTCACAGAGCTTTATCAAAATATAGATCAAGCTAACAATGAACTCCAAGCCATAGTAGGACCTATCTCCGAAGATTTGGACCATGCCAGGTTACAGCACGAGACATTCCAAAAGATGCTTGACTACCTGGTTGATGACTTGGTGAAATTCGGAATTTTTGATCACCCGCGAGCACCCAACAAAGTCCTTGCTGCTTTAGATTATCGGGTTGACCAAATGGAGTTTGTCTTAGAGAAAATAGACAAAATCAAGGAAGAAGCCCTGGAGGCCATGCATCAAATGGAGCAGATCATCTTAAGGATGTCTTCAAGATTACTTGGTGCAGATTACACCCTGAGGAGGGTAGATGATACTATTCATCTCTTCAAGGAGAAATCGTGTCATAAGGTTTAGCATCAGAGGCTGCTTTTGATATAGAATCTATCAACAACCTTCTAGCCTACCGCAACTTTGTTGGTTACTTGATGGAGGTAGGTAATGAAGATTTCAAACTCCCGAAAAGACTAAGAGATGAACGAGAGACTTGCGAAGTCAATCGTGAGATCACACCAAGGGTCCATCTTAGGATCAACTCCAAGCGAATGGTAAGAAAATTCATGGAGTATCGAGCTCAATTCCACATTACCTCCCCTGAGCAGCATCAGCAAGACAGGCGACCCCTTTCTAGTCCACAGGATGACAATGATGATAGGCTACTTCTTCTTCTTCTTCTTCTTAATCTTCTTCACTTTCTTGTAAAAATATCTTAAAAGAATGTTGGCATAAATAATGACATCATCCATGTTGCACCATGGGATGTTGCCATCCACCAAAAATTGCCCTCAAAGTCAACATGACTTTTGGATATTTTGTAGATATCTTTGTAAATAAGTGGTTGGCTCCATTTTGCCTTCTCTCTCCTTCTCATCTTCTATAAATACTTGGAATACTTGTAGTATTCAGTGTGAAAATTTTTATAGATAGAAATAGAAGTGAGGAGAGAAAGACTTTGAGCCTTCTTGTAATAGAAAATTAATTAATACAATTATTGAGACTTTGTGCTGAATATCTTGTGTTACGTACATTAGATCTTTCTTAAGTTAGATCTGCATGTGTTATTTCTGTTGGATTCATATCTACTGATTTCCGTCATTTGTTTATCAGCATTGCTTTATTTATTTATGTGAGTAAGTTTGGCTCTGTTTACTACCAAGCCTAAAACGTAAACCCTCTGACCTTTCTACTTTGGAATTCATTTCTTTTCTCCCTTCAGATCCATATTCTCTTCTCTTCTCCCTCCTTCATCCCTTTCTATTCTTCGCCTGGAACTAACTCCACTAGGATGAGATCCTAAACCCCCTTGAAGGTAGAATATTGTAAGACTTACACATAGGTTCCTGCTGGTAGAATAAAAATAAACTAGTTTCACTTTGCTGTCTCAAAGAGGGGTTATGCCCTGCACACTGTTGGCTCGTCTATCCATAGATCTGTCCATGCAATAGATTTTCGGACCAACATAATGGCACCATGTCAAACTAGTGGTTGACTATGCGCGTCTGCAGCTTTCTATCACACCACTTGAAAATCAGGTGAAAATTTTGCATACAACCCCCAAAAAATTTGCCTTCCCACGAAACTGGTTCTAAGGATATTCACCAGGTATTTTCCACCTCCAATTTCCAAGAGGTATCTTAAAATGAACCCGAAATGGGAAAGGGTAATGTGTTTTTATAACTTTATTTTCGGAAGTGAGTTCTCGAATGCACATGTAGAAGTAGCACGACAGTTTGATTTTTTATGAAATATGGCTTTTGGAATCCTCTTAGGCTTGGGAAAATCTTTGTGTCCCAACTTTCCCAAGGGGAAAGGACAATTGGTACAATAAAATGTGGTTGTCTCTCAGCTTGACAAGCGGCATTGTTGCATTGGTCAATGGGAATGGTTGGAATGAGGTGAAAAGGGCTAAACATGCATCACGGACCTTTCTACCAAGGTCATATGATGGAACATAGGGAATAACTAGGGCTGGGAACAATTTTATTTCCCGATTATCCTGCAAGGGGACAAGATAGTTGGTGCAATAAAATGTGTCATGCTCCAGGAGGTAAAATTTTCTAATTGCGAAAGCATACCTTGAGAGAGGCCTTGAAGCCGATGTTTCCATATTATTAGGACACATTCAAATCAAATGGAACGTTCTAATCAAATAAGAAGCGGCCCTTTAATATATACCCACCTTTATTCATGTTTAAGTGGTTAGGAAATAAACATTGTCTAAGACTATTTCAAAACACAAAGCAAACTAAATATAATGGTCCACATGAAGCCACCACTGTTATTTAATGATATTCTAATTTGATCAAGTGTTACAATTTGACCCCATACAATTCAATACATTATTAAGAACTCGTTTAGGGAAAAAGTTTGTAATAAAATAGGTTTAAAGTTTTATTACAAACTTTAGACAATTAAAAAAAAATAACCATATATGGGGGCAGTCACATCAAAGGCATGAACCTGGCCTAAGCCACTGCCACCAAAAAATGCTAGTTTAAAGCGATTTAAACAACACGCCAACCAAGTGCTAAGGAGGGGCCATGTGGATCATGATCAACCCATTGTTTGTAAATTTTTTTGGTAGCATGGTCTGGTTGCAGAATCAGCAAGTGGACAGAAGAAAAAGGTAAGAGAACAAAAGCACAAGCAGGGTTCAAACTTAAGTATTCAACAATAGATCATGGTATCACTTTGAGGCACATAATTGAAAAATTTGGGAATGATAAAGAGGAAGCTTATTGTTGTTTTGTTGACTTCAAGAAGGCTTCTGACACAGTTCCTAGGAACAAGCCATGGGATAGAATGAAGGAGTTTGGTATTTCAGTGCATCACAAAGCAGTTGTTCATAGATTTTATGAAAAAGTATAAGACAAAATTAGAATTCAAACTGGTATCTCGGAAAGTTTCAAGAGTGATATTGGGGTTAAACAAGGATGCCCATTATCACCCACTTTATTTGGTCTATATATTGACAAACTTGAGGAAAGGTTAAATATGTAGAGTGAAGATGGTGTTCACCTAGGAGAGTATGTTGTAAGACTTCTCCTTGATGTTGATGATATTATCTTGATTGTTAGGTCCGCTCAAGGCCTTCAAAAGCATTTATGTGTGCTTGAGAACTTTTGCAAAGAAGTGGGGATGCAAGTCAATACCAATAAGACCAAGATTATGATATTCTCCAACAAAAAGAAAAGAACTCGGTATGATTTCTATCTCGATGGAAGCATTTTAGAGGAAGTAACAGAGTATAAATATCTTGGGTTTGACTTTAATAACAAGCTCAACTAGGAGATTTTTAGCAAAAATAGAACTTTAGGGGGGTGGATAGATTTTTATGCTTTCCAAAACAAATGTAGAGAGGTGGAATTATGGGATTTAAAAACTATGCAGACTTTTTTGGACTTTTAGTAACTCCAGTGATGCTTTACGGATGTGAGGTTTGGGCTAGCAGTATTTCAAACTCAAGGTGGAAACAATTTGAGAGGATTCAAAAAAGCATGATTACTAACAAGTTCAAATTAAATACCTTGGTCCCATATGAGATTCTTCTAGTTGAAACGAGGGTTATACCTCTAAAAGCTACTGTTATGGTTCGTCTCATAACATTTTTAAAAAGGATTGAGCAAGTGGAAGGTAGTAGATGGCCGAAGGTTGTCCTCAATGAGTATTTGGATAAAAGAAAGAAGTAATGGATGAATCAAAACAAAAAATGGCTTTAAAATGGAAAATTTACTTGAATGCGTGTCCTAATAATAGCCAAGACAAAAAAAATTATTATAGATAAATTCCGCCAAGCTATGTGGGAAAAGTCGTTAGGGAGAAAGAAGAGGTATTATTTAGAGGAATTCAACTCTACATGTGATCATCAACAAAATGCTTTTATTGGGGCTAGTATCCCATGGAAAGAAAAGATCTTCATAACTCAACTGAGAAAAAATTCACATCAGCTTCAGTGTGAAACATGAAGATGGAAAATATCTAAAGAGCGTGGGAAGAGATAATTTGTGTCTTTTGCACATCTAGTACAATGGAGTCAAAGAAACATTTCATGTTGGACTGTAATGCTTATAATGACATTAGGGCCTAGTTTACTAGCACGGTAGCTACTGCATCATTTCAAGATATTTTCACCGAGAATATGGTTGAAAAAATAGGGGAGCTGATTATTAAACTCACCAACAGGACATCTGAATGCCAAAAAGAATTTTTAGCAAGATCTTATGTCCCATAGGTTGTCTTTGGTAGCCTTGTCGATGTTAAAATTCTTCTTCTTCTTAAAAAATTCTTTCACCAAGGTTTTAATTAAACTACATGCCAAGTGAAGCGGTCAACCAAGCACTAAAGCACATATGATGTGGTAACCAGTTAAAGGGGTGGAGAGTTTAAATGGGATAGTACTCCCCTTAAAAATACGTGAAGGCTTAAGGCTTATCTAAGCCTTAAATAAAATGTGCAGGAGCCCACACAAAGTGCATGAAGTAGGTTTATTCAAAAATATAATTGAAAATAAATTGGAGGCAAGTTTTAGTAAAGAATTTTAATATGCAAAGTGGTCCCAAACCAACAATTGTGTGTCACGAACCAATGAGAAAATTTAAGAACCTATAAATCAGGAAGATGTCTCCAACTTGGGAACCATCCCAATTAACCTTGAAATTTAGTTTTCCTGCACACGTTAGACCATAGTAGAAATAAAATTCATGCCAATTTTTTTTGTAAAGACTTACCTGGACTTGAATGTAAAGTGGGCTTTCTTGAGAGTCTTTAAAATACTCCAAAATTTTGAAGGGATAAAAAAAGATTTGCGAGAGTCCCCTGCGAATGAGCAGTGGATGTTTTTAGTGTTAGAAGATGGAGTGCTCTCCTATGAATGACCAAAGCCATAAATCTGTGTCAGGGGTGCATCCTCTACCCCTCCCCGACTCAGGGGAATATGATTACCATGGCATTGGATTGACTTATGATGAGCCCGTTGTGGCAACCAAGGTGTCCATGGTAGCTAAGGGTCTGTGTCAGGGGTGCATCCTCTGCCCCTCCCCTTCCTCTGTGTGGGTTCCCTATCCCCAGTCGGATGGACCACACTCAGAGCACCCTTCTTTTTTTGTTGTACTATATCATCTTAGAACTGCAAGAAATGTACATCAGGGGAAGTAGCCTCTGAAACCCGCATCCAATACTCTTTTTCTCAAATTTGAGGGTTCTATGTTCCATAAGGTTTGAGATTAGGAGGAAGATTTCAGCAAACATGGTCTAATCTACAAATTCAACCACTACTAGCCCAAGCTTTCCCATCTAAAGGTATGGATTGTTAAACTTTGGTGTCCTAAAATCAAAGGTAAAGTGGTACTCTATCCTTGTTCTAATGCATATTTTATTGTTGGTTTTGAGTCGTCTAGAGACCATGATATTATTCATAATTATTATTGGGTGTGGCAGATCATGGGCTAATGTCTAAACCCTAGTTTCCCTCTTTCGATCCTTTAAAAGCTTCTTTTAATACCCTTCATACTTGGGTTAATCTACCTGGTCTTCCCTTGTGGCTTTGGAATGAAACATGCCTTGAAGCTATTGGAAATGCTTTGGGGGAATTTGTTAAATACTGATGATGACACTGCTGAACTATTTCATACTACCTATGTCCATATTTTAGTAGATTTAGACCTTTCCCAAGATCTCTCATGACATGATTAATCTTCAAATTGGATAAAGATCATGGTCTCAATGGTAGGACTACAAGAAACTAGCTTACCATTGTTATAGATGTCACGTTGTCTTCATTTGATGAAAGACTTTGGGCGCTTTTGAGAGAAAAAGCTGAGTGAATAAGAACCCCTTCCCGCCTCATTGTTAGTGTTCCTTTGTGAGTTTTTTGAATGATTTCAATTTAGATAAGGACCCCTCAAGGGTGGAAACCTCACTTATTGAGGAGAACCCTTCTATATAGAACCTCATCATTGCCCCTACTTGAACGGATGTGGATCAGGTAACCCCCTTCTTCCCCTCCTTTGTCTTAATTTTGGCCCATAAATTCCATTGATAGTTATAGCTATCATGTAGCCCTGAAGATGTTGAAGACTCCAATGAGGATGATTGTAATAATGGTCTAGAACAAAAAAAGGAACTCTTCTAATTTAATGGCATCCCCTTCCAAAATGACTCTTAGATCTCACACCTTGGGCTGATTTATGGCTTTTTTTTTAAATGTATTATTTTAAACTTTTATGATGACTGTGTGGAATTGTTATAGTAGTTCCTCTTTGTCGTTAGTAGAGATAGTTTCTCTTGTTCTTCATTGCTTTATATGTATCTCATTCTGTAACTTCTTGAAACTGTGTACTGCAGTTTTTTGGTCCCCTTAAAAAACCACTCTTTTTACCTAATCAAAAAAAATTGCGAGAGACAATGTGTGTGAGTAAAATTAAATTGAATGGGGCTCATTTTATACATTGCATGGGTCATAACCACCCACCAACCAACATGGTTACAATTATTTAAATAAAACATAAATAATTTAAATTATCTAAACAACCATGCTTTGGTACCATGTCGAGGTCCGAGTAAGTAAATACATATTGCAAAGTTAAACATTATGAATTAAACTATAATAAAAACAAAATGAATAAAAATTACACAGTGAACACATATTTAACGTGGAAAACCTCATACGAGGTAAAAACCCACTCAAAAGATAGATTTCCATTTAACCTTGAGAAACACAATTTTTACAATCCAATAACCCTTCTTCACCACTTCTCTCCCTTTTTCAACATTTTTAATTGAATTAATTTTATCGGGCCTCGAGAGGCCTATATAAGTGGTTTTTACAGGTGTGTCTTCTCGTGAAGCACCCCACCACTTCAATAAATTGATTTAATTAATTTATTTAATGTATAACCTAAATTTTATATTAAATAAATAAAAACATTACATATTTTTATTTATTTGTTTATAAACTAAAGTTTATAACATAAGAACACTTAAGAGGGGATTTAAACCCTATTTAAGAGTAATATTCTCACAGTTGCCAAGATCATAGCTAACTTATATTCCCATCTTATTTATCTCGTAAATGTACGTAGTAAGGAGCTTACACCGAATACACATCCTACTAATTGTTGCAATTGTGATGATAATGTTACTAGTAATTCTAATGTTACAACACGTGATGATTTTGGTTTGCATACTTTACACATTTATGCTTATACCGATTATATGTGTGTTCCTTGTGCATATGCTTACAACTAGCAATTGTTCTGAAATGTCCAATGGTAATGGTGATAGGGTGAAAGAAAAATAGAAAAGGAACAATTCAAGAGGATAGTTCCATGTGAAGCTAATATATTATATGAAATGAAAATGTTGTCCTTAAATACATTATGTGCATATCAAACAACACAGTGAAACGATAATTTCAATTATCCAACCTAAAACAATAAACACATATGATTTAATAGCTAGAATATAATGCTTACCAATTTGGACTATGATTATTGTAGTTTGCAGTGTTTTATCCATGCAATATATCCACTTGGAAACAATTGTTGTTGATATCTTAAGAAACTTTTAAAAGATTCATTTTAGATCAAATTCCTTCTTGCTCAATTCAGGATCAGCTTTACCCAATTGCTTCTTGATTTTTAAATCCCTTTGAGAGAAGGAATATGAGGAATATTCCAAAACAAAGTATATGTATATATATATGACAATTGAGTGTATTATTCCACATGGAACAAAAATGATAGTAGTTAGGTACAATCCTTGTTGGCTTCTAACTCCAACTTTTGAAACAGATTTTGACTACTTTATCCTCCAAAGTGTATTAAATAAATGCTTATTTAATGTCCCAATTTTATTTCACAATATTATCATTTTTCCTACTACAGAAAATATAAGAAGTCATTTCTCTCCTTCATAAACCCTATAAACACATAAACACTCATTCGCACATATAGAGATATTTAACAGAGTAGAGAAAGGTCAGACTTCTCATTGATTTTGAATCAGACATTAAAAATAAGAATCTGAAGACAAGATACTATATTTTAAAGCATTCCAAAACCAAAGTATCTAACCCTCTTAAAGTCCAACTATCAACATGTTCTCTTATATTTGGGATATAAAGGGAATTACATTTAATTTCTTTGCAATTATTGGCAAGCATCTAATTAAATTTTCCAATTACATATAATATGTATATCTTTACCTACTTCCTAACTCTCACGCATTAATATTTCAATGTTTAATCATGTGCACACAATATACTAGTATTTTTGTTAGTTCATGGATCCTAACAAAATGAACAACTAGGGCTAATAGATCAAAAAAACATGGATTAAATCCAAATGTAGGTTTATGATTATGAATCACGTTAAGTGAAAATGTATGGCCTTGTTGTATCCTAAAAGGAGTTGATGGCGAATCACAGCACCCCTGAATGTCTGCAACTCGATGGGTTGAGACTCTCAGTGCGATTGCATAACATGGAGCTTTTCCCAAGTGTGGGACCTTGCGAAAATAGAAAAAGCTCTCCGGATGAAGGCCGGTTCCTATTCCTCTGTTCAGATGCACACATAAAAATGCAGAGGGTTTACTCAAAAACCTAATCTAACTTGCCAAGGAGACAGGGTAAGAAGATGCATAAAAACAAGCCTAAACTAACAAAGGTGATGCACCGAGGAATGAAGAATACCTGTCTTGCCAATAAACACAAACCATTAAAATGTAATGCAAGATCATGCACAGATAACCAGATTTGCAGTGAAAGATCAGGAGGATGCAAATGAACACAGAGAGGGTTGAGAATCATCCACAGACATGCATTATTTGCTCCAAAGATTGATACAATACACTACAAAATGCCAAGAGGCAAAGTTGCATTACAGTTTTAGATGGGAGGTTTGAACTCCACAAATTCACCTGCCAAAGAGAAGAAGGGAGGGGCAAAACAAGAATGTCCAACCTTTAGAAAGAAGCCCCTCCTTACAATTTATAGGAAGAATGAGAGAGGGAAGAGAGAGGAATTCCAAATCTACCCCAACCACCTCCAAGTTGCATTCAATTCATCTCATTATGGTGGTAGGTGAGAACCCTAGCAAACCCAAAAAGTGGCGAACTGTATTTTGCATTTTTAAGAACTTTTTCTCACCCAATTAAAGATATCCAGTCGTAGTTGGACAGAGGACCTTGTAAGCTTTCCGAAAATTCCAACCTTGCGTGAATCCGAGCTCCCTGTGAAAAGTTATGGCCATCTGAATATCTGGGTCAGGGTTTGCTTCTTGTCAGTGCTCAAAATGTTGCGCCTCCTGAAGGTGCGCCTTGGTGCATCCATCCATGTCAACATACTCTTTTGCCTGCACCATTGGCGCATCCTTTGTTCATGTTGACACCTTTGTCTATGTGCCCTTACCTGCGCCTTGGCACAACCATTTCATGTCGACATTCTTTTGCCTGCGCCTTGGTGCATCCTTTTTCGTGTCGACATCCTTTGCTTCTGCACACCTTGGCATGAACCTGCATCCTTGGCGCCATCCATTTTTCATGTCGACACTTTTCTGCCTACACCAGGCACATCCATTTTTCATGTCGACATCTCTTTGCTTCTACCTGTGCCTTGGTGTGAATTTATTTATGTTGAAACCTTATGTCGTGCGCCCTTAACCTGCACCAAGGCGCATCCATTTTTCATGTCGACACTTTTTATGCATCCTTTTTCATGTCGACACTCTTTGCTATGCGCTACCTAGTGCAACATGCGACCTTGACGCATCCATTTTTTACATGTCGACACTCTTTTTCCTGCACCTGGCGTGAATTTCCATTTATGTCGGTGCCTTTACCTGTGCCAAGGTGCATCCATTTCTTCATGTCGACATCATTTGCTATGCACCCTTAACCTGCCCTTGGCGCATCCATTTTTATGTCGACACTTTTTTCATGTGCCTTTAACCTGCGCCTTTGTTGGTGATGCAATAAATATCAGGCTTTGAGTTTCTTTGATTTCCATATTCTTCTGCTTGTCTATATCTACCCGGGGGGAGATATATACAACAATTTGGTGACTCAACGGGATCACCTGCCTGCTAGGTAGAAGATCAGTGGCCTTTTAGCAATCCATTGGGCATGGAGTCATAAGCAATAACCTGAAACCAACCTGATATCTGATCCCGAGCCTGATACCGCAACTCCTTCTCCGAGAGCACGCTGAACTGCAGAAATTCAACCTGAGAGCAACAAAACCTGTGTCGAAGCACTTAGGAAAATTGAAACCTAACTACAACAAGACAATGTGCATACGCACTTAGAGGAATTGAAATCTAGGCTAATATTTACAAGGGTAAACCTTTTCCTTTTAGTAGCAATGTTTAAGATAGATTCCGTTAACCGGAATCGGGAGTTCTTCTCCATCCAATGTAGACAATTGGGAGGCATTACTACTTTTACATCCCATGACCATGTAGGGGCCACTCCAAATGGCATTAAACTTGGAAAGCCTTCTCGGTTTTTCCGATCTGCATCCCATTTCAGAACTAGGTCCCCTTCATGGAAGGTCCTTGCTCTTGCCTTCATATCAAACCATTTTTTTACTAAGGCCTAATCCTTCTCAATTTTCTGAACTGTATGTTCTCTTATTTCTTCCAATTCCATCAACTCTGCATACCTGGCCTCCATTGGTTCGAACTCAGACAACTCCAACTGCTTCATGAGCTCCAATGCTGGCAATTCTAATGATATAGGCAATACTGCCTCTTTCCCATAGACCAACTTGTAGGGAGAATTACCTGTAGACCTCTTTGGTGTTATCCTGTCAGCCCATAATGCTGATTTTAGCTTGGTATGCCATGTCCTTTGGTTTTCATCCAGAGTCCTTCTGATGATTCTTAGCAAATTCTTGTTCGTGGACTCTGCCTGTCCATTACCCTGCGGGTAATAATTTGAAGAGGTGCTCAAATAGATTCCATTCTTGACAGCCCATTCTGTAATCTTGGAACCTATGAATGCCAATGCATTGTCTGATATGATAGTGGCCGGCACACCGAACCTGGTCACTATTCCTTCATAAAAGTCTAGTATGTTAGACTCATTTGCTTCTTTGAGCGCTACTGCTTCGGTCCACTTGGTGAAATAGTCCGTTACCGTGAGAATCCACTTGTGGCCTTGGCTTGAGTTTGGATTGATGACCCCAATGAAGTCCAATCCCCATTGCATAAATGGTTGGTCAACCAAAATTGGGTGCAATGGAAGCGCTGCTAGTCTTTCTTTGCCTGTGAAGAGTGCACATTTCTTGCACTTTCTTATCCATGTATAGCAGTCACTGAACACTGTGGGCCAATAATACCCTGCCTTCATTATCTTGAGAGTTGTTACTCGTGGGGCGAAATGTCCTCCAGAATCTCCATCATGAAAATCTCGTAACACCCTCTCAATTTGACCTGTCCCAATGCACCTCAATAGAACTCCATTGATGTCTTTCTTGAACAAAACACCATCAACAAGCACATATGGAATGGCTTGTAATCTGAAGTATCTCCTTTTTGCTTTTCTCAATTCTGGATGGCATAGGCCTACCTGTAGGAAGTGTATCATATTCTGAGTCCAACAAGGAGTGGGCACATCATCATTTTCCTATTCTTGACCATCCTGTAGTACCAAGACAGTCTCTTTTTCATCACCTGCTTCAACTTTCCGACTCAAAGCTAGTTTTTCACATAGTCCTTTTCCACGTACTAGCTTAGTGACCTTAATTTCGATGTCATATTCCATGACACGAGTTATCCATCATGCACGTTTCTCATTCAGATCCTTGTTTAGAAGGAAGTCCTTGACTCCCGCATGAGAGACCAACAATTGGATCTTGTTGTTTGAGACTAGGTGCTTGAATTTCTTTAAGCTCCTGATCACTGCAAGGACATGCTTTTCAATGAAAGAGTACCTAGTTTCGTATTCCTCCAAGCCTTGACTGAAGAAAGCAACTGGTTGTTCTAATCCTTCTTTGTTTTGTTGTACCAGGATTGCAGAAATTGTGTCTCCACCACCAAAGGCATATAGCATGAAGTCCTTGGAGAAGTCTGGATTGACGAGAGTCGGAGCTTGAGATATAGCCTCTTTTATTGCCTCAAAACTTGCCTTGCCTTCAGATGTCCACTTAAATGCCATGCTCTTTTTCAACATCAGCGTTATTGGCTTTACGAGAGCTGCAAAGTTTGGAACAAACCTGCAGGACAAAATTGATCCTTCCTAAGAAGCTTTGAAGAGCCTTCTTGTGACTTGGCAATGGCAACGCTCGAATTGCTTCAACTCTTTCTGGGTCAATCGTCAACCCCTCCTTTGAAACAATATGGCCTAGAAGTTTTCCTTCGTGAGCCAAGAATATGCATTTTTTGGGATTCAATGATACCCCAAATCTTCTACACCTCTGAAATACCTGCCTCAGATGAAAGAGGTGATCCACTGCATTTTTGGAGAATACAGTGATGTCATCAAGATATATCAGAACTATTTTATTGATCAACCCCTTGAATGCCATATCCATTGCCCTTTGGAAAGTGGCTCCAGCATTTGATAGCCCAAATGGCATCTTCTTGTAGGCATAGGTGCCCCATTTGGTGGTGAAAGCCATCTTGAACTGGTCATCTTCTTTCACCATTATCTGATTATACCCTGAGTAGCCATCTAGGAGAGAGAATCTCTCCGAACCGGATACCACTTGCAATATTTGTTCCATTGAAGGAAGTGGGTAATGGTCTTTGAGAGATGCCCTGTTGAGGTCTCGGAAGTCCACACACAACCTGATTTCTCCGCTCTTCTTCCTGACCGGAACCAAGTTTGCAACCCAGCTTGAGTGCTTGATCGGGAATATAATGCTTGCCTCTATTAGCTTGTTTAGCTCTTTCTTCATTAGAGGCTCAATGTGAGGGTTGACTGGTCTCTGCTTCTGCCTGATGGGCTTAGCATCTGGATCCAATTCTATGGTATGTTGTGCCAACTTCGGATTGAATCCTCTCAAGTCTTCATAGCTCCAAGCGAAGACATCTGGAAATTCTTGGCAAAGCTGTATGAAATCTGATTTCTCCTGCTCAGTGGCCACTTTACCAATTTGAAGTGTTTTGCCTTCCCCAACCAGAATTGGCTCTGAATCTTCTCTCTTGACCTGTATGTTAGCCTTTTCCTTACGGAACTGGTCGTTAGGGTTGAAGATAGACTCCAATGTTACTAAACCCTTAGGAAGCTTGTTTGTCCGCAGCTGCACTACTTGATCCCCATACTGCTGCTCTAGTCTGTCCTGATTCCTAGCTGAGAATTCAGCCTCTTCTTGTAAAAAATTGACGATCTGTTGATCGTTCTCAAACACCTGCCAGCTTGTGTTATTATCTGGAACTGTTGGCCTCACAATCACATGGATATGTGGTTGTGTTTTTTCCCTTCTGATGTTGTCAACCACATCAAACGTTGCTCCAACTGCTGCGAGCCTATCCGCGGCTTCATTTTTCTTCCTAGGTATGGACACGATGTTGAAAGCTTCAAAATCCTCAATGAGGTCCCATACCCTGTTCTTGTAGTTCTTCAGCAGGTCATTCTTTGTAGCATGTTGTCCCCTGACTTGGTTGACGATTAGCTCGCTATCCCCGAACACCTGCAAGTTCTTTATGCCCTTTTTCCTGGCCCAATGAAGTCCATGAATCAAGGCCTCATATTCAGCTGTGTTGTTTGAACAGGAAAACTGGAAACGGAAAGCTGAATAATATTTGATGCCTTGAGGTGAAACAAGCATAACTCCTCCTCCTGCACCTTGCCTACTCCTTGATCCATCGAAAAATAACTGCCATACCTCATTGTCATCCTTATGGTCTGGTTTGGTGATGCTAGGAATAGGTGGTTTTCTTCATGTATGCAATAGACTCCTAGCTCAGATTCTTCTACTTCTTGGTAGGGATCAAAAGCATGTACCTTGCTTGCCCATTCATCAAGAGTCAAATCTGGGATGCTTCCAACTTTGGTGTCAGCTTCATCTGTGCTTGGATAATCTTCTTGATCAAATGCTGAACAGTTGGCATTGATTTGGCTTGGAGTATGAGGCTCAATATGAAAGTTTGCAATTGGTTCAGATCTGATTGTGACCTTAGTACCATATCTTGTTCTGAACAACATGTGTGACCAGTCAGCAGATAAGTAGCCTCCAATTCTAGCTGTGAAATCCCTTGATAAGCATAGGGCAAAGAGTGGTGGCAAATCTATCACTGACACATCTTGCAAAATGGTAACGTTGGGGCATGCATGCAAGATAAGATTCAAACCTTTAATCACTCCCACCATTGCTACTGCTGTCCCATCCAATTGCACTACCCCCTTTGATATGACTTCATATTGGAGACCCAGCTGATCAGCTATTTGCTTGGGCATGACAGAACTACTTGCCCCAGAATCAATCATGCAATTGTGTACTAGTTTATCCCCAATGATTAATGAAACATAGAATGGAGGGGGCTTCAAAACTTTACCTTGTTGTCCTCCATGATTCCCTTCAGGCTGAGCAGCATTTGTGAGGACCTTCTCTTGCATATGGACCTGCTAGTTTGAAGTTGACCAATTCTTCATGGCAGCTTGTAAAAGATCTCTTTGGCCTGGGATGGATAAAGATTCCCACATTGATATATTCACATTTGTCTTCTTCATTTGATCAATGATGCTAAATGGGGATGAAACATCTCTTTGTTGTCCTTTAGTCTGCACATTCCTTTCTTGTGCATGGGCAGCAACAGTTGGCATTTGAGTTGGTTTAGAAGGTGGTTTGGGCTGTCCTTGCATGTTTGGAGCTGTATTTTGCTTACCAACACCTTGTGGAGTGATGGAAGGTTGTAGATCACTTGGAGCCAATGACTGCCCTTCACCAATATTCCTCTTCTTTGATCTTGTGTTAGCTGCTACACTCTGAGAAATTGTTTGATTCATGCCACAAAAATCCTCAGCTTGCCAATTCGCAAGTGCGGTATCATTTGGAGCTGTGTTTTGCTGAGATGTCCCTTGTTGCTGATTTGTTTCTTGACTCACTTCACCCTCTACGCCAGTAGTTGTCACCATTAAGGCTTGGTTCAAAGCACCATTGAAGCACATAGATTGGTTGTGAGGTTCATTGCATGGGAAACACCAATCATACTCTTGAGCTATGTTGTTTTGCACTGGCACTAAGGCTTTAGAAGCAGATGCAACATTGGGGTTATAGGGCTGAAATGGTCTATTGGTGGGAGGCCTTACTTGGCTTTGATTTGCAGCTGGATTGAATGGCCTATTAGGCTGGTATGGTGGCCTAGCCTGGTACTGCGCTTGAGGCTGATAAGGTCTAGCAGCTTTGAGCTTGCTGTCTTTTGATAGTCACCAGCTCATTTCCAAGGTTTTGCAATTGTTTCATGACCTCTTGGAGTTCATTTGAAGCACTAGAGGATGAAGTAGAAGTTTCATTTGAACTTTGATTTCTAGGAGTGGGAATAGGAGCCAAAGTGGGTGCTTGACTAGTGCTTGGATTTTCTAAGTTTGGATACAAGGGCATGGGAGGCCTAGGAGCCAGCTTACCAGCTTGAATAAGATAGTTTTCAGCCCTAATGGCAATGCTATAAGCAGCAGGTAAGGTTGTGCCTCCCATAGATTGAATTAACATAGAAATATCAGAATTCAAAGCCTTAAGATAATATAGAAAAGCACCTTCAGCTGTTGGCCTAACGGCCACTGGAATCCTATCCCAAGACCTTTGAAATCTGAAGTTGAAGTCAGTCAGCTGCTCATTGGGAGCTCTCTTGATAGTTGTCAATTGTTCTAGTAGAGACAAATTGTCTCCCTTTTCTCCAAACTGCTCATGGAGAACTATGCATAACTGATTCCAATTTTGGATAGAACCAGCTCCAAGGCTCCTAAACCATTGCAATGCCTTCCCTTTGAATGAAGATGCCAGCAATTTGACAGCAACATCCATTTCATTTATCTCATGGATTGCACAAACGTTAGCAATGTCTTTGACATGATCACCAGGAGTGGTATGATTTTCTCCAGTGAAAAATGGAATGTTCTTCAATGCTGCAATTGGAACTGGATTCTGTGCATTGAGGGCAAGTGGGCTGCTACCAGTGAAGTTGACAAAAGGGTTTTGTTGTGCCATTCTGATTGGCCTAAGAACCCTTGTTGATTGGATGAAAGGTCTACCAGGTGGAGGGGTTGATAAAGTCCTGTTAGGTGGAGATGGTGATCTTTGTGGTCTTCTTCCTCTCCTTCCTCTGCCTGGTGATAGTTGCAAGTGGACAAATAGCCCCTCTTCTCGAGTATCAGACCTGGTTCGAATTCTTCTCATGTGCCTGGGCAACTTTTGCTGCTACACCACTGAATTCTATCCCTTTGGAGTCACCAGATGTGTTAGAGAATGAGCCTCAAAAGGCTAGATTCTGCCAAGTTACACACCAAACCTGACAATATTAAAAAATAGAATTTAAAACTTTGAAGGACCCAGAAGATACAGTTCTTCAATTCGGTTATCGGGTCTTGTTGTGCAGCTACTAATCCCTCGAAAGGTACAGGTGAAACTCAGGTCATGCAAGGCAACTTACAAAACCTGAAATACACCATGTCAGAAACATGCTCAACACCTGAAAACCTGAAATACTAAAAACCATGAAATTTTGAAAGTCAAAATCTCAAAAATCTAAGAATACCCTTTTGAAGATTATCCCCCGATCTATCAACTGGTGAAATTTTGACTTGTTTTGAGCAAGTTAAGCCCTTGAAAATCGATTTCAAAGTTCAGCCTGGAAGGTGAAAAATCTGAAATTGTAAAACCTGTAATTTCTAAGTCCAAATTTCTTGAAAATTCCTTCAAATCTTGTGGAATGACCTCTTGGTCCCACCGGGCATGCCAAAACTATTGATGGTGAATCACAGCACCCCTGAATGTCTGCAACTCGATGGGTTGAGACTCTCAGTGCGATTGCATAACATGGAGCTTTTCCCAAGTGTGGGACCTTGCGAAATCGGAAAAGCTCTCCGGATGAAGGCCGGTTCCTATTCCTCTGTTCAGATGCACACGTAAAAATGTAGAGGGTTTACTCAAAAACCTAATCTAACTTGCCAAGGAGACAGGGTAAGAAGATGCATAAAAATAAACCTAAACTAACAAAGGTGATGCACCGAGGAATGAAGAACACCTGTCTTGCCAATAAACACAAACCATTAAAATGCAATGCAAGATCATGCACAGATAACCAGATTTGCAGTGAAAGATCAGGAGGATGCAAATGAACACAGAGAGGGTTGAGAATCATCCACAGACATGCATTATTTGCTCCAAAGATTGATACAATACACTACAAAATGCCAAGAGGCAAAGTTGCATTACAGTTTTAGATGGGAGGTTTGAACTCCACAAATTCACCTGCCAAAGAGAAGAAGGGAGGGGCAAAACAAGAATGTCCAACCTTTAGAAAGAAGCCCCTCCTTACAATTTATAGGAAGAATGAGAGAGAAAAGAGAGAGGAATTCCAAATCTACCCCAACCACCTCCAGGTTGCATTTAATTCATCTCATTATGGTGGTAGGTAAGAACCCTAGCAAACCCAAAAAGTGGCGAACTGTATTTTGCATTTTTAAGAACTTTTCCCACCCAATTAAATATATCCAGTCGTAGTTGGACAGAGGACCTCGTAAGCTTTCTGAAAATTCCAACCTTGCATGAATCTGAGCTCCCTGTGAAAATTTATGGCCATCTGAATATCTGGGTCAGGGTTTGCTTCCTGTCAGCGCTCAAAATGTTGCGCCTCCTGAAGATGCTTTGCTACCTTGGCGCATCCATCCTTTTGTGTCGACATACTCTTAAGTATGCCATAGGCGCATCCATTTTCATGTCGACACTCTTTGACTGTGCACCTTCTACCTGCGCCTTGGCGCATCCATTTTCATGTCGACACTCTTTTTGTGCGCCAGGGCGCATTGTTCATGTCGACACTCTTTGACGTGTGCCTTCTACCTATGGGCGACATCCTTTTCATGTCGACACCTTACCTGTTCCAAGGCGCATCCATTTTCATGTCGACACTCTTTGACGTGCCCCTTCTACCTATGCCTTGGCGCATCCTTTTTCGTGTCGACACTTTGTCTTACCTGCGCCAGGGCGCATCCATTTTCATGTCGACACTCTTTGCCTGCGCCTTTACCTGCGCCTTTTTTAGTGATGCAATAAATATCGGGCTTTGAGTTTCTTTGATTTCCATATTCTTCTGCTTGTCTATATTCTGTGTCAAAACAAAATCGCTCCACCATTTTTGTCCCTCTATGGCCGATTTTTCCTTCAATTTTGTGATCTGAAACTCAGTCTTGTACTTGATGTGCATGTCCTTAGATCTAGAATTTATGATCAGAATCTAGTGATCACACTTCTATATTTGTAAATGGCTTCTCCATTCACACCTTGTGACCTAAAAAAGGGGTTAGTCCAATTTGGCCAGACTAACCTTATTAATCCCCCCAGCTATTGATTATTTCCTACATAACACTACCTCCATAAACCCCAAGCCTATGTAGCTCTCCCTACCAGTAGATATGTGTGAATGTGAGTAAAATGTGGTTTTTTATAATACCACAATGAGGCCTCCAATACTTGGCAATGATATTTCACTTCAATTATTAGCACATTTATAGTGATCTAGGGTGAAAAATAAATGTGTATTCAAACTCATAGATAGCTTGTTAGTGTGCTTTTTAAGGATTTGATACTTCAATGGTTAGACCTCAAAATCCCTTCTTAAAGTATGTTTCATTGTGTTGTTCCAGTTATCTAAGAAGCTAAGATATTTTTCTAATGAGTTAAGGTGTGTGTGTTTATATAAATTAATTATGTGAATGATTTCCCACTCCATTGACCCTAAGTGAATTGGGGTAACTTATTGTTTACACCTTATAAGATGTGATATATGCAAATATAGGATGTAAGGGTCTGTGATAGGGGTTATTATGAATTAATTAACTAACATTATCGATACACATTCACAAGGGAAATTTTGATAGGTATACCTTACCAAAATTTTGTTCGATTTCCTCGTAAAGGTCCCTCAACGTTCAGAATGGTGTAAAATTCCTTTGCAAGAAAATTTGGTTTCTCGAACTTGGTAATTTTGGTCCTTTTTAGG
Organism: Taxus chinensis; assembly: GCA_019776745.2. Classification (NCBI taxonomy): domain Eukaryota; kingdom Viridiplantae; phylum Streptophyta; class Pinopsida; order Cupressales; family Taxaceae; genus Taxus; species Taxus chinensis. The sequence continues at coordinate 100,692 of JAHRHJ020003633.1, read as the reverse complement.
CTGGGCGCAGATTTTGTCTCCATGCAACAAAAAGCTTATTTCTAGACCCCCTTTTATTCCTTTGGCATGCACCCTTTGGATGTTTTGAACACAACAATTGTTGCGCCTCCCTGTGATGCCCTTTCTTACCTACGCCGAGGTGCATGCGTATGTCCTGTCAACTCGTAAAAATGTTGTGCCCTTAATTGGTGCGCCTTGGCACTCAAAATCCCATGTTGACAGTCCTAAATTTGATGCCAAAAGGACAGATATTTCCTTGTTGACAGGTTGTATACCCGCGCCAAAGGGCGCAAAGTTTTTCATGTCAACACGTATTTTAGTACATACCCTTTAGAAAAAGTGGGTGGCACATTTATTACAAGCTTTTGGCTATATATAGGCACATCCGCCTATGTGTCATTTTCACAATTGAAAACACGTGAAAACTTTATTCCTCTACACTTGTTAGCATCCTTGTCATCCTCGTGTCGCATTCGTGGACCCCACTTCGTTCCTCTCAGCCTATATTTATCTCCGGTAAGTGGCTCTTGTTTTTCTTATGGTTTTACTTGTTGCTCTACTATGGTTTTACTTGTTATTGATTAAATATTGAAACCTAAGTGGCTTCCCCCCAAACCATCGCTTTGGGACCTTCCAAATCTGCTGGCCTGGAGGGCTTTGTCCCAAAAAATGAACCCAGATCTCTCTGTTGAGTGTTTCCCCCCCACTGTCAAGACTCATGTTGAAGGAGGCCTAAAAATTGACAAACCCATCAGGAAGGAGAGAAAACCTAAAAGTTATCATTTCTCGGGGTCAGCAGTTTTCTCTTGGCGTAATCACCTTTCCTTGTTACATAAAACACAGTCACGCAAAGAGGGCGCACTGTTCCCAATTGTAGCATGCACCCTTTCTGTGCCATACAAAACCAAGTAAATCCTAACCCCGGTGCAGGCGCAATCCTGCTTACACCAACAATGTTGTTGTCATGCAATCCTTTCTTGCCTACGCCACGCCAAAGGCCCCTTTGACACACATAAAGTTAGTGATACACACATTGAACGTTGCCCCTTGGCACCAAAAGTCCATGCAACATGTCCCATACCTGCGCCCTTAGGCGCATCCTGTCCTCATGCAACACCAAACTTATTTGCGCCCAATATAAAACCTCATATAATGGCGCAGGCGCACATCTGTCTACAACAACAACAATGTTATATGTAAATTTCCTGCACCCTGCGCCCTTTGGCGCTGATTTCTTCCTTGTAACACTCCACTTCAGTGTGCCATACTTTTAACCCTGCAGCCTGCAACTTTCCTGCGCCCTGCGCCTAGAGGCTTTTAAATTACTAACTCCTCATTTCTGTAGAGCTTTGATGGAAGATCTAACAGCTAACATGGCTCTTCTGCGTTGGACTTCGTTCCTTCTTCTTGCAGATCAGCAACTATAACTCAGATCCGCATATGTCTACATCAAGCAAGAGGCCAACCAAGTCAAAGGGTAAGGCCAAACTCATCAGAGGAAGAGATGAAATACAAATATCAAAGGGTCAGAATGCCCGAGTCCCAGGCAGAATGTGACCTAGACATCAGAGATTCTGAACTTGGCCACATCGACATGGATGATTTTTGGGCCAGAACCAGGAGGGTCACAAGCAGTCCTTGGATGGATAAACTGGTAGGCAGTGGTCTGTATTTCACCAGGGGAATCCCTGTTAGTACAGTGAATAATGAATTTATGATGGTGGTGGCCCGTTGTTATAACAAAGACACAAGGTGTGTCGAGAATGAAAAGGGTGAGGTCATAATCAACCTCACTGCCCGGCACTTTGAGATTATGCTAGGTATTCCCCACCACTGGCATTTTGTGGCTATAAGCCAAGAAGACTGCACCAAGGTGTGGGAGGAAAATGAAGACAAGTGCATGCAGTTAATGAACGAGGTGTACCTGAAGAATAAGAAGGTGATAACCAGGTGGCCACAGGTTATTCACCGCAGTGACTTCTCTGAGGAACTGAGTGATACCATCACCTTCCTAAGCAGAGTATTTGGGCTTTCTGATGCCCATTACTTCCATAAATGGATGCTCAGGTATCTGGAAACCATGAATAAAAATGTGCCTGACCAGCCTTTTGAGTGGGTAGAAATCATAAGCAGCACCATCTCTGAGCAGCTCCAACAACTCACCACAACGGGGAGGTTCTACATGAACTCCTACGTAGTCTACGCTGCAGCCTCAGAGAGAGACTATCCAGCACTGAGCCGATGTGGGGTTTGGCCTCAGGTGAAAATATATGAATACTACCCAGAGTTGAAGCTGGAGAACAGCATCCCACAGTTCACCAAGATCAATGATGCCTTTTTCTACAGGCATCATCTGCCTTTTGAGGCCCAATATGACTCATGGTCAGATGACCAAGAGCATAGTCATGGCAACTGAGAAGTGGGGGGCATTGTTTACCTAATTCCCCACTTTCACCTATCTCAGAGCAGCCAACTTCTTGGGGGAGCCCACCAAATTGCCGAGATATGCAGGCCCTAAGTTGATCATGTTGGAGTTGTCCAGGCAGCTCATAACATATCGCGAGAAGTGCCTGAAAAGGAGGAAAGGTGGAACTCCTTTCCCCCTCACAGTGGGCAGGTACACCTGCATTTCCCACACCAAGGCCTGGGAAATGTTCACAGAGCTGGAACTGCTTAACCTAAAGCATAATTTCCCAGCAAGGCCTACCTTTGATCCAAGAAATTGCCTCCCAAAGGCAAAACTCGATCCAATCCACGTTCCATAGATCGAGGACATCTACATTGACCTGTATCACGAGGTCAAACTCAGGAGAAAGGATCACTCCCACCTGGCCCTAGCGGAAATTATTCAATATGGCGTGGCCATTGTTCCAAAAGGTTTCCAAACAACTGATCAAGAAGTTGATCAGGTATATCTAGACACGGATGGGGACAACTGGCCATTTGCCGAAATTGATAGGACAAAGGCACCTCAGACCATTGAGGTAGAGGGTTAAGGACACACTGCGGCAGAACAGAGCATTGGTGCAGGCATGAATGGCCTTATCTACCTTGGAGTAGATTTCACCATGTCCCCTTTGGGCAATGCACCTGCCAGGTCAAAGCATCTGCCAAAGGGCAAAGGAAAAGATAAAGAGGGAGAATCAAGCTCTGCTCAAGAAGAAGCTCCTGAGAGCCCTCCTTCCGCCACACAGGAACAGGTTGTAACTCTGGTATCCCCAGAGAAAGAAGTGGCAGAGAGTGTTCCAATGGGCACATCCACTCAGGATGTTGCCACTGCTACAACCATGGAGGTTCCCTTCTATCCCTTCTCCTTCTTCCTTCCCCTCCTCATGTGACTCAAGCGACCATTCCTTTGGTCGTGTCCTCTCCCCCATCTTCTACTATTCCCCCTTCCTCTTCCTCCATCTTCTCTTCCCTCGCGGAGCTGTCCCCCACCATTTCTTCTCTCATCTCTCAGCTCCCTTCCATTCCCATGACTACCTCCCCTGCAGTGTCTCTTCCTCCCGTGAGCACTTTCTTGGCCTCTCTCTCAATGCCGCCACCAAGTGTCTCGACCCATTTCCCCTCATCCACTGCAGCTGCTCCCTCTTCCACCTCTGGTCCCACTCCCTTAAGTCCAGCATGGATCTCCCAGCACTGAGTCAGCATAAGAGGAAAGTCCCCATTGCACCTATGGACTTCTCCGTCATCCCAGCAAAAGGGGCTAAGAAGCAAAAGCCTGTAACCCGCTTCTCTCAGAGTGCATCGGGAGAAAGAGTATGGAGATCGCATATCCCTGATCCCTCAAAAGGATAAAAAGGATCTGTCCCCTACAGATTATACAGTGACGCAGGTCACAATGGGAACGTCATCTGAGAGCCTTCAAGGAGAGGCCCTATCTGCAGTGGATGCCCTTTGCAAGAAGCTTCAAGAAGCAAAGGAAGAGAAGAGGCTACTAAAAGAGCAGAACAAACATCTTCTCCACGCCCTACAGAAAATGGGTAGTGCACCTCCTACAACTGCCACTGAAACTCCTGAGGTCCTAGCCAGGATAAGATAAATGAATATGCCAAGATTGGCGAACAAGGCATGGCAGTATCTGCCTGGAGAGACCAGATCCTCAAAGACAGTGAGGAAGTAATTGTCAAGTTCACCGAGTTATATCAGAACATTGGTCGGGTGAACAAGGAACTCCAGGCGATTGCAGGACCTATCTCCGAAGAGTTGGACCATGCTAGGTTGCAACATGAGACATTCCAGAAGATGCTCGACTGCTCAGTCGATGATTTAGTAAAATTTGGCATTTTCGATCACCCCAGGGTACCCAGCAAAATCCTTGCTGCTTTGGACTACCGGGTCGATCAGATGGAATTTGTCCTGGAGAAGATAGACAAGGTCAAGGAGGAAGCCCTAGATGCAATGCATCAAATGGAGCAAATTGTCCTAAGATGTCTCCAGGGCTTGCTCACTCCTTCATTCACCTTGAGGAAGGCAGATGAAACTATTCGGATCTTCAAGGAGATCATCTCGCAAGGGCTAGGGCCAGAAGTCACTTTTGACACTGAATCCATCAATAACCTTCTGGCCTGCCGTGATTTTGTGGGGTACCTGATGGAGGCAGGTAATGAATATTTCAAGCTCCCCGAAAAACTCAGAGATGAACGGGAGACTTGCGAGGTCATCGGCGATCATACCAAGGGTCCTGCCCAGGATCAACTTCAGCCGATGGTCAGTAAATTCATGGAATACCGGGCTCAATTCCACATTGTCTCTCTTGAGCAGAAGCAAGATACTCCCTTTCAGCCATGAGATGATGACGAATAGCCTTCTTCCTCTTGGCTTTCATTTTGTAAATATCTAAAAGTATGTTGGCACAAATGATGACATCATCCATGTTGCACCATGGGATGTTGTCATCCACCAAGTTGCCCAAAAGTCAACAGTTGACTTTTAGATATTTTGTAATATTTTGTACTTAGTTGTTGGTTTCTTTTTGCCTTCTCTCTTCTCCTCCTTCTATAAATACTTGAATACTTGTTGTATTCAGGTGGTGGACACTTTTTAGATAAAAAATAGAAGTAAGGAGAAAAGGCTTTGCACTTTTTGTAACAGAAGAAAATACTAATACAATATTGAGACTTTGTGCTGAATACCTGTGTTATGCATCAGAACTTTCTTATGTTAGATCTGTATGTTTATTCTGTTGAATCTACCTCTACTTTTTTGTCATTTGTTCATCAGTATTGCTTTGTTCGTTTATGCAAGTAGGTTTGGCTCCATTTATTACCAATCCCAAAACATAGACCTTCTGACCTTTCTGCTTTGGAATTCATTTCTTTTCTCCCTTCGGATCTATCTATCCTATCTTCATCTTTCCCTTCTTTCCTTTCTTTTCATAGTTGGAAACACCCTAACTGGGATAAGATCCCAAACCCCCGAAGGCAGAATATTGTGAGACTTGCACAGATTCCTGCTGGTAGAATAGCAATAAACCAGTTTCACTTTGCTGACTCAAAGAGGGGCTATGCCCTGCACACTGTTGGCTCGTCTATCCATAGATCTGCCCACCCGACAGATTTTCGGACCAACAGTTTTTGGTGACTCTACTGGGGATCGAACAGATCTATTTGATAAAACTGTAAAAATCACTACCTGTTTGCAAATTTTAACTTTTTTCAAAATCCAAATTTTTTTGCAAAAGTGATCTAAATTGAAAATTTTCTTCAGAGATCCATAGATTTGGGCTAGTTAGAGATCTTTAGTTCACTGAGTTTTTACAAAAACCCGTATTTTTCCGTAGATCTGAGTTTTTGACTATTTTGCAAAGTTTCAAACCCTTGCCAAAAGTCAACTCTAATATTCGAAAATCAGCTTACTAAGTTGGCCATTATTTTATCCTTGTTAACATTTGTCATTAAACCACAACGAGTTTTCAATAAAAAGGGGGGATAAAATTAAATATTTAGAAAAGGTACATGCTGCTGATTTTTATCAAAAAATCAGAAAATAAGCAAGTATGGCTAAAAAGAGTTTTTAAATCTGCTCCAAAATATTGTAGATCTGAAGGGTACACTAGCGGGTGAAGCATTTACTCGTAGCAAGAGAGTTCATGGAGAAGTTGATCCTACTTTCGATCTACTTCAAAGGCACAACTTCAGTATTACACCGGCACGCTTCTCATCGCTAAGTTCAGCTGACCGGTCATCCAGAAGTGTCTCACCTCCACGAAGGAAGCATTTTTCACAAGGAACATCCTCATCTCTTTGCAGTGCTTTGTTGCTCAGTGGAACCGTGCTTCCAGCTCACATCCTTTTTCCAGCTGTTCAAATGGCAGTACCATGGGGAAATGCTATGGGCCCACTTGCTTTGCCACATCCTGTTCATGCACTCCCTCATGGAAACTGAAAGAATTTCCCCAAATTTGATGGAAGCAGAAACCAAAGTATGGATTCACACATATCTGCATTCATCATGTCATGCAGTATCCTGGATGTGACCCATGAGGATGTGTCAGTTTGCCTCTTCCTGGAAACCTTGCAAGGACCCGCAGCAGAATGGTTTCAGCATTTTCCGGCCGGATCTATCACTAGTTGGGCCACCCTTACGGACTGCATTTGAAGAAAGGTACAAGCCTTCAGAAGATGCGTTTACGTTACTGTCAAAGATCACCCACCTGAAGAAGGAGGTCAATGAAACCATGCATGATTTCATCACCCATTTCAATTCACTAATCAATCGTGTTCTGCCTGCCATGCTACCAACACCAGAAAATCATAAGTGTTTCTTCGTCAATGCCATGAGCTCAAAAGTAAGTTTCTTACTCTTGTAAGAACAAGTCACTACTCTGGTTCTCACCCAATCTACTGCCATTGGGATTGAAGATAACTTACTAATATCTGGTGAATTAAAGTGAGAGCCATCCAAGTCCAAAAGTTTCAACTCCTTCTCAAGCCACTTCATCAGATCTGGCATTCCAGAAGATGGCGAATGACTTGCTCGCGTTAAAGAAGCAGTTAGCTCAAGCTTCTCCTGAGCTCTTCATACCGGATATCCCATGAAGGAATTTCACTTCCAACAATGTCCCACAAAGGCCACGTTTACCTGCACCTGCTCCGCGGTTGGCGCTTGAGGCCCCTCCGGTTAATGCTTTAGCCGAAATCGAAGAAGAGGAGCAAATTTATGAAGAACCTTCATCACAAGGTGAAGATGATCAAGATGTCGGTGAACCGACTGGCGACTCTACTATCGGGTATATGGAATTTGATGAGGAGGAATCTGATGAAGAAGAGGGTACCCAAGGATATGCAAGTGGGCAGTCATATGTTGTTTTCACCCGCTCTCAAGGAAAAGAAGTAGAAGTTGCTGCCAAGATGTAAAAAGAGAAGGCCGTGTCAAACACGCCTCCAACCATCGCTAAAAGAGGTAATCCCCTTCCTGCTCAACCTATTATTAAGTCTTTTTCAAAGAAATATTTTTCCCCTATCTCCCCTCCAAATCAGCCCTCTCATATTCCTATCAAGACCAGTAATCCTACCCTACCATCACGAAATGAGGGACTCATTCCTTCATCAACGCAACCCTTGGCCGCGTTTGACATAATTGATCATGCTAAAAAGACCAAGATCCAAATGTCTGAAGCCGAGTATCTTCAGTCAAACCCTGAACAACTTGTAAGGTTGACCGAATACATTCAAAGCCAAGCTTTCATAACTTCTCGGGTCCCCCATAAAGGAATTCTTTCTACTCCCTCTGCATCTCGCATAAATGTTGCCTCGACTTTTACATCAGGAAAAATAGAACCTTTCTATCTCTCCCTCCTAATCAATGGTCACAAGCTAAGCAACTGCATAATTGATTCTGGGGCTTCCGATAATGTCATGCTGGCAAAGGTCACCCATGCTCTGGGTCTCACACTTACCAAGCCTTTTGGTAGATGTTACTCCTTGGAAACTAAGTAGGTTCCATTGATTGGTCAGATCAAAGAAACGCAGTTCACATTTGTAGTGTTCCCAGAGAAAAGAATAAAGATGACCATCCTCGTTGCCAATATTCCAGCAGCATATATAATTCTACTAAGAAGGAGTTTTTGTAGTGAAGTTGGTGGAGAGATTCATATGGACTGGTCTAAGGCCAGGATCCCTGTCAAAGGTGTAATGCAAACATTAGAGCCGGAATCACAAAAGAAGTACTTGGTCACCAATTCTGATGACCCAAAGCCCAAATTCTCTTCGAATCATCAGGGATGGGGAATTATTTCTTATCTACTGATTCTGATAAAATGGACGTTCTCATCCAGGAAGAAGACCTTAACAAAGTGTGGACATTAAAGTTTGATGGCAGCTGTGCGGCTAGTGGATGCAGTGTTGGAGCTGTACTAATATCTCTCTGAGGAGGATATTATTCCTCTCTCTTTCAAGTTGTAGTTTTTCAACATGAATAATACTGTTGAGTATGAATCCTTGCTACTTGGCATGCAAGCTGCAAAAGAAAGGGGAATCAAGAACCTAAAAGTGCAGGGTGATGCAGAGCTGGTCGTAAATCAAGTAAAAAGGATATACCAAGTAAAAAATGAAAGGCTCAGGCATTACCGCAATGTGGTATGGGACAACATTGAGGAATTTGATGCTTTTTCAATAAAATCCATTCCAAGAGCTCAGAATGACATGGCTGATTCATTAGCCATCTCAGCATCCCTCATGCTCCCTCACCCAGGTTTAAAAATAGACACATATACCATTGAGGTAGTTTTCCGCCCAAGTGTGCCAGACAACTCTCAGCACTGGCAGGTATTCAATGATGACAATCAACTTATTGCCTTCCTAGAAAAGGTAGAAAATTTCAGTGAGCTTCATTTTGAAGGATCTACTTCTACATGCCGTGAATCTGTTACTGATCAAGATGATGAATCAAAAGGAAGTGATGGCATATGTCAGCTCAAAGGAAATAAAATTCCAAAAGGTTTGGTTTCTCTAGAATGTTTGTTCGACAGACATGATCATTTTTTCAGGAAGAACAGGCAAGATAATCCTAACTCCTCTCCAGAGACCGAGCCGGTCAATCTAGGTTCGGTGGAACATCCGCAGTTTGTGAACGTCAGAAAATGTTGCACACCCGAAGAAAAGTGGAGGTTTGTCAAATTGCTGAAGAAATATATGGATGTATTGGCATGGTCCTATGCCGATCTAAAGTCTTTCAAGCCAAAGGACATCCAGCATGACATCCCATTGAAAGAAGGTGTCAAACCCTTTCGCCAGAAATAGAGGCACTATAATCCTAAGATCTCAGGTACCATCCAGGCTGAAATACAGAAGATGCTGGATGCAAGAATCATCTTTCCTATCCACCACAATACTTGGGTCACGAATATCATGCCAGTACGAAAGAAGAATGGTGAATACACATCTGCCTAGATTTTCACAAACCTGAATCAGGCATCCTTGAAAGACAACTACCCGCTTCCCATAATGGATCAGGTTCTACAGGCAGTAACTGGATCAGAAATGTTGTCCATGCTTGATGGTTTTTCGGGCTACAATCAGATTGAAGTCTCACCTGAAGACCAATTCAAAACAACATTCACTACCCCCTGGGGTACATTCACCTATAGCAGGATGCCTTTTGGCTTAACCAACGCTGGCGCCACCTTTCTAGCGGGCAATGGACTTCCCATTCAAAGGCATGATGGGGAAGGTCATCGTAGTTTATTTGGATGACTTAACTATGTTCTCTAAACAATGAAATGATCATTGTGATCATTTGGAGCAAGTATTGACTAGATGCCGAGAACACGGGATCTCCCTAAATCTAAAAAAGTCTATTTTCGGGGTCACGGAAGGAAAGTTTCTGGGACATGTGGTTAGCAAAGAAGGGACAAAGATAGATGCCGAAAGGGTTAGGGCTATTCAGAGCCTTACTTTACCCACAAGCAAGACCGGCGTTCACTCTTTCTTCGAAAAAGTGAACTTTCTCAGGTGCTTTATTCCTGACTTTGCTGAAAAGACTCGCCACATATCAAACATGATGAAAGGGTCGCAAAATTTCTGGTGGAGCGAAGAAGGAAAGGTGTCATTCGAGGATATAAAAGCCTCTTTTGCTCACGCACCAATCCTGGTATGTCCCGATTTCTCCAAGGATTTTATCAATGTATAGCTATGCATCTGAACATACTGTATCAGCCATCTTAATGCAAAAGAATTCTGAAGGATGTTGAATCCCCAATTGCATTCATGAGCTCTCCCCTCAAGCCTCATGAATTGAAGATGTCTCAGTTGGAAAAACATGCCTTCACCGTTGTCAAAGTAGTCAAGAACTTCAGGTATTATATTCTAAACTCTCATACAGTGGTGCTGGTCCCTGACACGGCAGTCAAGTCAATTTTAACTCAACAGGAGTTAGGGAGTTTGCGAGGGAATTGGATCGCAAAGGTCCAGGAGTACGATCTAGATATAAAACCAACCAAGCTAGTAAGAGGCAAGGGCCTATGTCAGCTTATGGCTGAAAACCAAGATTCAGAAGACCCTGAGGGAAAGGATGATTACATCGATGGAACATATGGCCAGCTGGAGAAAGTTGATTCTCTACCCATGGTTCTATTTATCGTGACTAGCGATGAATGGTATTCTGATATCACTTTCTTTCTCACTTACGGTGAGTGCCCAGCTCATCTGACTTCAAAGGAGAAGCATGCTATAAAGCTCAGAGCAGCCAGATATGTCATCTGGGATGACAGTTTATACAAACGCGGAATAGATGGAATCTTCTTGCAATGTGTTGACAAGCCACAACAGATAAAGTTACTCAAGATTTTTCACGATTCAGCCTGTGGTGGTCATTTCTCCTCTTCCATGACAGCACACAAGATCATCTGGGCTAGGTACTATTGGCCAACGCTGTTTTCAGGATACAGCCACCTGGGTAGCAAAATGTGAGCTTTGCCAACAATTTGTTGGCAAACCAAAATTGGTTGCTTTTCCTCTCAGGCCAGTCGTTATTGATGAACCATTTAGGTAGTGGGGAGTTGACTTTATTAGAGAACTCCATCCCCAGTTGAGTGCTGGACATAGTTATGTTCTAACAGCAACAGATTACTTCACCAAATGGGTGGAGGCCATACCTATCAAGCATGCCACTTCTGAAATTGTTTGCAACTTCATCAAAGAAAATCTGGTTTGACTTCCAAGAAGATTGTTGCTGATAATGCTTCCAATTTTCCTCTCGGGAAGTTATCAGTTTTTTCTATGAATACGGACATAACCTTGGCTCATGCCTCAGATTATTACCCCCAAGGAAATGGTCAGGCAGAATCCAGTAATAAAAACTTTGTGACCATCATACGGAAGCTAGTTGATGAGAACAATGAACGTGGCACAAGTCATTGTATGACGCTTTGTGGGTGGACCGCATTACTCCCAAGAGGTCTCTCGGCATGTCATCCTTTTCAAGTGTTATATGGAATGATGCGAGCTTCCCATTTCTGTAGAACTTCCTGCCTCTGCGCTTGGCACGAGCCTAATTGAAGATGAGACTTTCCAAAATTCTCTTGAAAAGAGGATCATGTATCTAGCAGAGCTCAAAGAAAAAAGAGTGCAAAGTGGTTCATAGGATCACCACATCAGAATCAAGTTAAGAGACTATTCGATAAAAGTGGGTAAGCAAATTACACTTTTGGCTATATATAGGCACATCTCATCCTGTCATTTTCACAATTGAAAACATGTGAAAACTTTATTCACCTGTCAGTGCCCTTGTCATCCTCGTGTCGCATTCGTGGAGATCCACTCCTTCTCTCAGCCTATAATATCTCCGGTAAGAGAGCTTGCATGCATGGGAAATTTGATTCTCTATGGAGAGGGCCTTTCAAGATCAAGCAACTCAATGGAGAGAATAAGCTTCTATCTCTCATATCTAGATGGAACTGATATCCCACTTCCCTATAGCGGGCAACATCTCAAAATATTCAAAAAGTAGAGTTTCCTCTCTTCTTTGTACAGTTTTATTTTGTCGTCGCCCTTGTTTTTTACTCTTTTCCCCAATGGATAGGAACATGATGATCTAGGATTCTCTACCCTTGAGCTTTGCTTAAAGATAGTCCCACAAAAGAGCCAGCTGTTATCCTAAAAAATTGACAAGGGCAGGGTGCACTGTAACCTTACCAATTGTGTTCTATTTCATGTAGAGGTCCTCAGCGTTCATGGAATGGTGCCAAATTCCTTTAAAAAATCCTGGTTTCCTCGTAAGAGCAATCCTTCTTACAGTCATTCAAAATGGTGTAATGCAATCCTTTCTTGCCGGCCAAAGGCTGGTTTAACACAGCGCACATAAAGTTAGTGATGACACCTTTTAATTGATGTTGCGCCCTTTGCAACACCAAAATTTGTGCCCCCATTTTTCCTTTGGTGCACCCTTTCAGTGTTGACAACAAAAATTGTTGCACCTCATGATGTGCCTTTCTTGCATGTAAGGCGCATGCGCCACACCTGTCAACAACAAAAATGTTATATGTAAATTTCCTGTGCCTGCAAAATCCCTTTGGCACTAATTTCTTCCTTGTAACACTCCACTTCAGTGCACCATACTTTTATACCCTGCAGCCTGCAAATTTCCTGCGCCCTTTTGCACCCAGAGTGCTTTTAAATTTTGGCTAACTCCTCATTCTGTAAAGTTTTGATGGAAGATCTAACAGCTAACATGGCTCTTCTGTCGCGTTGGACTTCGCTCCTTCTTCTTACAGATCAGCAACTGAACTCAGATCCACATATGTCTACATCAAGCAAAAGGCCAACTAAGTCAAAGGGAAAGGCCAAACTCATAGAGGAAGAGATGAAATACAAATATCAAAGGGTCAAGATTCCCGAGTCCCATGCAGAATGTGACCTAGACATCAGAGATTCCGAACTTGGCCACATTGACATGGAAGATTTTTGGGCCAGAACCAGGAGGGTCATAGGAAGTCCTTGGATGGACAAACTGGTGGGCAGTGGTCTACATTTTTCTAGGGGAATCCCCATCAGTGTAGTGAATAACGAGTTTATGATGGTGGTGGCCCGCTGTTATAACAAAGACACAAGGTGTGTCGAGAATGAAAAGGGTGAGGTCATAATCAACCTCACTGCCTGGCACTTCGAGATCATGCTAGGTATTCCCCACCACCGGCATTTTGTGGCTATAAGCCAAGAATACTGCATCAAGGCGTGGGAGGAAAATGAAGACAAATGCATGCAGTTAATGAACGAAGTGTACCTGAAGAATAAGAAGGTGATAACCAGGTGGCCATAGGTTATTCATCGCAGTGACTTCTCTGAGGAACTGAGTGATACCATCACCTTCCTAAGTAGAGTTTTTGGGCTTTCTGATGCCCATTACTTCCACAAATGGATGCTCAGGTACCTGGAAACCATGAATAAGAATGTGCCTGATCAGCATTTTAAGTGGGCAGAAATCATAGCAGCACCATCTCTGAGCAGCTTTAACAACTCATAACAACGGGGAGGTTCTACATGAACTCCTACGTAGTCTACGCTGCAGCCTCAAAGAGGGATTATCCAGCATTCAGCTGATGCGGGGTTTGGCCTCAGGTAAAAATATATGAATACTACCTAGAGTTGAAGCTAGAGAACAGTATCTCATAGTTTACCAAGATCAATGATGCTTTCTTCTACGGCATCATCTACCTTTTGAGGCCAAATATGACTCATGGTCGAACGACCAAGAGCAAAATCACGGCAACTGAGAAGTGGGGGGCATTATTTACCCAATTCCCCACCTTCACCTATCTCAGGGCAGCCAACTTCTTGGGGGATCCCACCAAATTGCCAAGGTATGCAGGCCCTAAGCTGATCCTGTTGGAGCTATCCAGGACAGCTCATAACATATCATGAGAAGTGCCTGAAAAGGAAGAAGGGTGGAACTCCTTTCCCCCTCACAGTGGGCAGGTACACCTGCACTTCTCACACCAAAGCCTAGGAAATGTTTACAGAACTGGAACTGCTTAACCTAAAGCACAATTTCCTGGAAGGCCCACCTTTGATCCAAGAAATTACCTCCCAAAGGCAAAACTCGATCCGATCCATGTTCCACAGATCGAGGACATCTACATCGACCTGTATCATGAGGTCGAACTCAGGAGAAAGGATCACTCCCGCCTGGCCCTAGCAGAAATTATTCAATATGGCATGGCCATTGTTCCAAAAGGTTTCCAAATAATTGATCAAGAAGTTGATCAGGTATATCTAGACATGGATGGCGACAACTGGCCATTTGCTAAATTGATAGGACAAAGGCACCTCAGACCATTGAGGAGAGGGTTAAGGACACACTATGGTGAACTAGAGCATTGGTGCAGAATGAATGGCCTTATCTACCTTGGAGTAGATTTCACCACGTCCCCTTTGGGCAACGCACCTATTAGGTCCGAAACATCTGCCAAAGGGAAAAGGTAAAGATAAAGAGGGAGAATCAAGCTCCACTCAAGAAGAAGCTCCTGAGAGCCCTCCTTCCGCCGCACAAGAACAGGTTGTAGCCTGGTATCCCTAGAGAAAGAAGTGGCAGAGGTGTTCCAATGGGCACATCCACTCAGGATGTTGCCACTGCTACAACTATGAGGTCCCTTCTATCCCTTCTCCCTCTCCTCCTTCCCCTCCTCATGTGACTCAACCAACCATCCCTTTGGTTGTTTCTTCTCCCCCATCTTCTACTATTCCCCCTTCCTCTTCCTCCATCTTCTCTTCCCTCGCGGAGCTGTCCCCCACCATTTCTTCTCTCATCTCTCATCTCCCTTCCACTCCCACGAATACCTCCCCTGCAGTGTCTCTTCCTCCCGTGAGCACTTTCTTGGCCTCTCTCTCAATGCCACCACCAAGTGTCTCGACCCATTTCCCCTCATCCACTGCAGCTGCTCCCTCTTCCACCTCTGGTCCCACTCCCTTAAGTCCAGCATGGATCTCCCAGCACCTGAGTCAGCATAAGAGGAAAGTCCCCATTACACCAATGGACTTCTCCGTCATCCCAACAAAGGGGGCTAAGAAGAAAAATCCTATAACCCGCTTCTCTCAGAGTGCATCAGGAGAAAGAGTAATGGAGATCGCGTATCCCGATCCCTCAAAGGATAAAAAGGATCTGTCCCCTACAGATTATACAGTGATGCAGGTCACAATGGGAACATCATCTGAGAGCCTTCAAGGAGAGGCCCTATCTGTGGTGGATGCCCTTTGCAAGAAGCTTCAAGAAGCAAAGGAAGAGAAGAGGCTACTAAAAGAGCAAAATAAGCATCTTCTCCACGCCCTGCAGAAAATGGGCAGTGCACCTCCTACAACTGCCACTGAAACTCCTGAGGTCCTTAGTCAAGATAAGATAAATGAATACACCAAGATTGGTGAACAAGGCATGGCAGTATCCACCTGGAGAGACCAGATCCTCAAAGACAGTGAGGAAGTAATTGTCAAGTTCACTGAGTTATATCAGAACATTGGTCAGGTGAACAAGGAACTCCAGGCGATTACAGGACCTATCTCTAAAGAGTTGGATCATACTAGGTTGCAACATGATACATTCCAGAAGATGCTCGATTCCTCAATCGATGATTTAGTTAAATTTGGTATCTTCAATCACCCCAGAGTACCTAGCAAAATCCTTGCTGCTTTGGACTACCGGGTCGATCAGATGGAATTTGTCCTAGAGAAGATAGACAAGGTCAAGGAGGAAGCCCTGGATGCAATGCATCAAATGGAGAAAATTGTCCTAAGAATGTCTCCGGGCTTGCTCACTCCTTCATTCACCTTGAGGAAGGCAGATGAAACTATTTGGATCTTCAAGGAGATCGTCTCGCAAGGGCTAGGGCCAGAAGTCACTTTTGACACTGAATCCATCAATAACCTTCTGGCCTGCCGTGATTTTGTGGGGTACCTTGATGGAAGCAGGTAATGAATATTTCAAGCTCCCCGAAAAACTCAGAGATGAATGGGAGACTTGCGAGGTCATCGGCGAACATACTAAGGGTCCTACCCAAGATCAACTACAGTCGATGGTTAGTAAATTCATGGAATACTGGGCTCAATTCCACATTGTCTCTCCTGAGTAGAAGCAAGATACTCCCTTTCAGCCACGAGATGACGATGAATAGCCTTCCTCCTCTTGGATTTCTTTTTGTAATATTTAAAAGTATGTTGGCACAAATGATGACATCATCCATGTTGCACCATGGGATGTTGTCATCCACCAAGTTGCCCAAAGTCAACAGTTGACTTTTAGATATTTTGTAGATATTTTGTAATTAGTTGTTGGTTTCTTTTTGCCTTCTCTCTTCTCCTCCTTCTATAAATACTTGAATACTTGTTGTATTCAAGTGTGGACACTTTTTAGATGAAAAATAGAAGTGAGAGAAAAGGCTTTGTACTTTTTGTAATAGAAGAAAATATTAATACAATATTGAGACTTTGTGCTTAATACATGTGTTATGCATTAGAGATTTCTTATGTTAGATCTGTATGTTTATTCTGTTGAATCTACTTCTACTTTTTTTTCATTTGTTCATCAGTATTGCTTTGTTCGTTTATGCAAGTAGGTTTGGCTCCATTTATTACCAATCCCAAAACATAGACCTTCTGACCTTTCTGCTTTGGAATTCATTTCTTTTCTCCCTTCGGATCTATCTTATCTTCATCTTTCCCTTCTTTCCTTTCTTTTCACAGTTGGAAATACCTCTACTGCGATGAGATCCCAAACCCCCGAAGGCAAAATATTGTGAGACTTGCACAGATTCCTACTAGTAGAATAGCAATAAACCAGTTTCACTTTGCTGACTCAAAGAGGGGCTATGCCCTGCACACTGTTGGCTCGTCTATCCATAAATCTACCCACCCGATAGATTTTCGAAACAATAGGACTCCACGCGTCCAAAACCCCAAAAGTTACACTGACCATTAAAAATTCTTCGACTCAATGGACACTGCCATGTGTTGACTCGGTGCAATTCCAAGACGGGAGCCAAAGGTAGGGGCTCAAACATGCGCCAACCCTCCACATGTCCCAGGCCCAAATAGGGGTAGAGTCGATAGTTAAAAGTCAAAAAGGTGGACAGGGCGGGCCTCAAAATAGACTAAGTATAGAGAAACAGGGGACAACACCACATGTTGTATATCAGTGTAATTTCAAGGTGCAACCCAAAAGGTGATTCCCAAATGAGTGCCATCTTGCCACGTATTCAGGGCCCAAAAAAAGTAAGAGTGGCCATTGAAAATTCCAAGGGTCTGTGGAGGCTTCCACGTGTCAACCCAACACTCTTTCAAAGGTAAAATCCTAAGTGAGTTTCCAAATGAGCACAGACCTTCCATGTGTCCTAGGTCTCCAATGAAGGGGTAGGGTCGAGGTTGAATAGTCAAAGTAGAGAAAGGCCAGTGCGAAGGGGGCCAAGTGTCAGCATGGTGCTAATTCAAGAGTAAAATTTGGGGAAGGTTTCCAAACAAGCGCTAGTCCTCCATGTGTCCTTGGTCAGATGTATGACCCCATTGAGAAAAAAGACTTAGCCAAAACATGAGGAAACTGAGAAGGCCGTGGAAGAAGCCAAGTGTCATCCCCGAGACAACTTCAAAAGCAGAATCAAAAAGTAGTCCCCAGACATGTACCAACCCTCCATGTGTCTAATTTCCAAAGACTCCGTTTTGACAACTGGTTGCTGCCATTTTTGTATGGACCCAATTTAAATTTTAAATGGGCATATCTTTTGACTCAGTGCTCAAAATCTGACAAATCTGGCACCATTGGAAAGATCTTGGCCTCATCTACGCCATAGAGATCTAAAACTTTAATTTTGGAGAGGTTAGGTGGGGAAAAATGAAGAAACATCTTTGTGCCATTAATACAGGATCTATTTGCCCCAACAACCATATCGGATTTGATCTGATTTGTTGTTCCTCCTCCTTCGAGGCGTCGAAATAAGTAATTAATGTAGACACGACAGATTTGGGGCAGATTTACAGGAGGCATTGAAGATAGTGATTGAGCTTTGAACTAGTTTTCCCTCTTCTCTCTCGTTCTTCCCTCTAATGTTGAATCTATAAAGGAAGGGTCAGGGCTCATTGTAAAAAGTTGGATGTTTCTGTTTTGCACCCTCCCTTATTTTGTTCACAGAAGGATTTGTGGAGCTTTTCTAACCTCTCCTTCGGGTTGTAATGCAATTTTTTCTTCTTGGCCACTACAATATACTGTATCGACTCCTGAGCAATAAAATATATGTCTGTGGATGATTCTTGACCCTCTCATGTATTCGTTGTTGTCTTTCCGATCTCTTATTGCAGTATGGCTATCTATGCATGTTGTTTGTATTACATTCTTGTGGTCTATGTTAAAATACAAAATGAGTGTCTAACATTCCTTTGGTGTATCACCTCATTAGCTTAGGTTCATTTTCTTACATCTCTCTAACCCTATCTCCTTGGTAGATAGAATAGACTTATAATAGATCCTCTCTAATTATTTTGTGTACACCTGAATAGAGGAATAGGAACGAACCTCAATCCAGAGAGCTCTCTCAACTCACAAGGTCCCACACCTTGAGAGATGATCCATGTTGTACAATCACACTGAGAGTCTCAACCCATCTAGTTCTAGACATTCAGGGGTGTTGTGATTCTGCACTAACATTTCCTTCAATTGGCGATGATTTATTTAAATCACTAATGATTCCCGTCAAAACTATCAAAACCTAAATAAATCCATGTCATTTTACACCATCATCTTCATCCTCTCTTGCAAAAATAAAACATTTTTCCAAACTGTGCCTTCTTTTTAGGGCCCCATGCCTTCTATAAACTCAACAAACAAATCAATCAATAAAATTCAAGCCTTCCCTGATCACGCGGTATGATCAGAAAAAACCTGTCTCCATCAAAATTCACCTCATGATTCTTTGAATCCTTAGAACAGGTAGGTCATTTTATAATTGGATACAAACCCATTGGTTCCCCCTATCACTTGAATTCTCGTTCTTAAAACTCCCACCTTTGGATGACAACGTTATCATCATAACATACCCAAGATCTTATCTCCCACCTTTGCTTCTTGTAAGTCATGCATCTAGAGGTTATAAACCCCTTGGTTCCCCTATTATTTGATTCCATGGTGGCATTAAATCCAAATTTTCAGTATTTTTTGTTTCCATGCCTTGTCTTTGGGAAACTCAAACTGAAACACGCGTATCATATCTAATAAAAAATTTCAAACTAGTGATCATTTTTAGCCAGTTGCAAACACCCCTAGTTTGAGGGGGGAGTCACCCATTCAAGCACAAAGAAAACCATCTCAATCATTTTTCAAGGAAAATTTTAAGGAACCTTAATGAAAAAAAATTATAAAAATTGTGGTGCATATGGTCGGAACCAGATTCATTGGGTTGGTAAATTATCTAAAATCAGCGTTTGTGGCATTGGAAAATATAATATTTTATGAAGGAAATTATAGATGGAGTGGAAAATTAAGGATAATTCATTGGCATGAAGGATATTTCTTACAAAAACACATTTTAAGTCCAAATGGAGGTCTGACACATGTTCCTCTGATTGTCACTCTACCTCAACTAACCGCGGGCCTAATTTTTTTCAAATTAGTTCATTACATGGGCTTGGAGTCCACTAAATGCATGTTCTTTAAAGATTCCCAAAATCCCACTACATTTCCTCCTGATATCAAATTTTGGGCATTGGGGATCCTTTTCCATAACTATAAGCTCAGGTGTCCGAAATGGGTGACACTTCACCATTCCTCATGTGTCAAGGCTTATCAAAAACTTTTAGCAACTTCCTAGGCAGTTAGCGGAGTCTTTTAAATTTGGTGGGTCTTCTAAAGGTTTAACGACTTCCAATTTAGATCCATGCGTGTGTGTGTGTGTGTGTCATGCGAATATCCTATCTATAATTTCTATATATGTTTCTCTATTATTTTTGTGCTTCTATATATATATATATCATTGTTTGTTCAATAATATCCTAAACATGTCAGCGGATGAGACCAAATTAATAGGAAGGTTTCATAGATTTCTTGGTGATCCAAGAATGTATTAAAACCCCGAGCCATCTATCACACGGTGAAACCAAAAAAAAATCATGTTGGGATTAGAGATCCTTTGGCTATTCACATGGAAAAGAATAAATGTTCATGGAATTTTTGGGCGAAACGTGGTCACTGCCATAGTCGTAAAAATATCCAAACTCATATTCCATAATTCCTAATTTATTCAAATTACAAATATTAGCCACTGAAATTTTCCCTCTTATTTTTGTCCAGTAGTTTTTCCATCACAAACCACTCAAAAAAATGAGGCAAATGTAGACACAGGTATTTCTTCACATGCCTACTCCTCGTACACACACTTTATTTTACTAAACCTATCACTTTTAAATATTATCTAATTCATCCCAGTTGTAGTTCCCACTCCTCTTTGACACCTATTTTACTATGATCATGTTCATTAGTTACTTAGAGACATGGAAATTATTTTGATATTTTAGATAGAATGTTGTTAGACACTATGGATATTGCGATTATCATGATGTTTTGATGTTTATTATGGACTGGATGGGTATATCGAGGACATTGATAGATACTTTTATACATGATGATGATTTCGAGTTATTTTGATAAATGCTGACATTTTGGACTCTTAACAATAGTGATTATGTTTTGACGATTGGACTAACCATATGAGCATATTGATGTTATGTTTTATTGATATTATGATGATAATAGATGACTGATAGTATGTTGTTGAATGCATCTAGATATACTTATAAGTTACAATGGATGTATGAAATGCATGGTTGCCATCAATTATGAATTGTGATAGATGGTTAGAAATTGTAAATAATTTATAGAATTTCTTAATCTTGATGATGATATAGCTATGTTATATGATGGTGTTAATTTATAATTGATATATGTGTTTTTATTCCTTGACATATTGATATGGCCTTGAGGCCAAAGGTGGTATTTTCTTAGGTGCATGTAGGTAATGAAATCACAATAAACAAAGAAGGCACTATGAGACTAACTATGGAAGAATACCGAGTGTTACAACAAGGTCACCTTGGCAGCTATGTGTGTTGTGTCTGTGTTATTTTATTTGTTATGTTTGTTAGGAGGCCTCCATGGGGGAATAACCTCACAAGTGACCATGGGAGTGAATGTTTTATTTTTCTCTTTTATTTTAATTGCCTTAGTTATGTATGTGATTTTATTAAATTGTAATGTTTCTCATATTATTGTACTTAGTTAGTGTACCCCCTTGTTTAGGCTAATTAATTATGTGAATAATGATTAATAAGAGATGTGACAAAAGGGGCATTGAATATGGTAGATAGTCCTTAGTTCTTCATAATTTTAGGATAGATTTTATTTGATTTTGATTTGTGTAACCTAACTCCATCTCTCAAATTTAGGATATTTGGGCTTTGAGCCCATTTTTAGAGGCTTGTGGGACAAGTTATACTTGTCTCATACCTCTTAAACTCACACACCAACCTTACCTATGATATGAGGGGCCAAATTTAGCCCTCATTATGTGTTTTTGAAGGAAAATGAGGTAATTAATTGCACTTTCTTCCAAACCCTCTTAATTGTGTCCTTGAAAGTATGGAGTGGAGTATTCATGTGTAAGAATGAAATTTTTCATACCCTCACCTTACCCATTTATGGAACCTTGGAGTATGTGTTTGACTTGTGAGGTGGATTGGAGGGAAATGATGTGGCATCCTACATGGAGCCACCTCACCATCCTCTCCACCATTTTCTATTTATTTGGAATTCATTAGTTGTTTTTGGGGTTACCTTGACTTGGAATTTTTGGGAGGTTTTCTTTTGGATTGGATTGGATTTGGAAAGAAGCTTGGAGTTTTGTTGGCTTGAATATTGAAGGTGCATGCAATGGAAAGGTAGGGTCTTATACCTTGCATTTTATTTTACTTGTTTATGTGTTTGTGTTGTAAAGTGAATGAATGTATGTGATTTTCTATGGGATTGAGTAGATTTTGACCTTAAGGAAGGAATGTTGGGAGAGGGAAAATGGGGGCCATTGTGGAGGAAAAAGGGAGTTTGTGAGGTTTTTTGGAGGGAGTGTGGGTAGGGTATTCCACCTGATGTGGAGGTATAAAAAACATTCTTTCTATATAGTCTTAGTGTGTATTTTAGCTATTGTGTTTTTGTGATTTATTTCGTCAACACACAAGTGTTTGCCTTAGGATAAAACTTGAACCCATTGGTTCATGCTTTCATAATTTTTTTCTCAATACATTGTGCATATACTCAGTCAAGGACCTCAATAAAGGTGGCCCCATGTTTCCCTTTTCAATTTTAGTTACAATTTTAAGCCTTTGTGTTACCTGGAAAGTTGTAAAAAATTAGTTTAGGATACATCAATGTGTTTCAAGTTTTGCCTTGATACCATGGAAGACTCACCTTGACAATAGGTATATCCACAGACCTGAGGTTGTAACATTCCATTGTTCTATGGAAGTGAGAGATAAAAAAATGAGAATCCCTGATGTCACTCTCAACAAGGGAGCAAGTTATGGAGATAACAGTTTTTCGCATGCCCAGTGGGACCAAAACTACTATGTGATGAATTCAAACAATTGAATATTTAGAGAAGTTATAACTCTATGCTGGGGAAGTAGAATATGGTGATTTCATATCAATACAATACTTTTTTGACAATCAAATGTTTTAGCTCTAGTTTTTCAGGTATTTTTCAACTTGAAAATCAGATTTGAGTATTTGTAAATGTTATTCAACTTTTTTTGTGAGCTACAAGCCATATTTTGTATAGTTTCAATATTTTATGAGTTCCTTGTAGCCATGAACCCTCATTTCAGCAGTATTATTAGCCAAACTAGCAGCTTAATTTTATCCACTTTACCCATTATGAAATAGTTCTATGAAACCTATCGGAATGATTATCCTTTCGACCCAATGACCTTAGATGATCAATATGATGATTAATTATGTAGTTCAAGTTCAAATTTATGCAGAGGGTTACGCTGATTATACAAAGGTAGGGAGATCTTAAAATTGAGCTTAATGATACTTGAGCAATAGTTTTTAGATCTTGAAGGGACATTATGAAAAGTTTATAAGAAGTAAAAAATGATAGGCATTAGGTTAAGTAACATTTCCAAAAGGAATTTCCCACTTACCTTTCCTATCAGAATCTAGTACCTACATATTCCTCTTACCAACCAAAGGAGAACATTTAATCATTTTCCAAATTTTCAGGTTGTTTCGAATTCTTCTTTTTCTAAATCCCCAAAATTATTGTATTTGTCAACCCACAATTATTACAGTTTGGCTTAAACCAATATATGATCAGATTATTGTCACAAATATAGACCTTTTATATATATTAGTATTTCATATAAAAAATTACTAGTCCAAGATGAGATTAAGCCAACTCCATATCCTCCATCCATAGTTCCATGTCATGAAGAAAAAAATTAGAATATCATCTAGGAGGGACAACCAACTGAAGAAAATAGCATCCTAAATTTCTTGTAGAACATGCAACAATGGGTTACAAAATTTTAGTTTGATTACATTCTAGAGTTGGAGAATCAATCCATGCAAAAGGTATAATCTAATTTTACAAAAGTTCAAAAGTAGGTAACATATGATCAGCAATATGCATATCTTGAGCATACTACGCATGAAGGCACCATATTCATACAAATTATTGAATTATTACAATTTTAAAACCTAAAGAGGATTTGCATATCATTTCTGGATAAAATCAATTGATTACGAAATGATATATTTACACTAATAGATGAAAATTTTGATAAGAAAAATGAGAAAAAACAGTTAGTGATTGAATCAAGAAAATGAATGTTGTTCTTGTATGTGATGCAATTTTTGTTGGTATGTATGAATAGTATTGTTGAAGCAATTGTGAACATTTATGGTTTTTCAAAAAATGCTTATTGAGTGTGAAGACCCATGATGAAAATGAAGACTTCATTATGGATTAAGGTTGTGATGATATTAAATGATACCTGCAAGTAGTCATGAGAAAAAATCTTTCATTGAGGAGGAAACTGGATATTCAGAAAGCATGGCGAATATGGACAGAATGGAAGAACTTGAAAACACTGTTGAAATATCAATAATAACAATAATGGATCAACAAATTGAAGATGATAAACAACAGTTTGAAGATACTGAAAATATTTCAAACGGTATAACGGAGTAGAAATACCCTCAAATTAGTTTCATGATGTTATGATTGATGAAGTAGAATAGATTGAAGAAGTTGAATACTTTTAAGTAATCAATTTGATAATGTCAAAGAGAATATTTTAATATACAACAATTTACTGAAAAGAGGTTGAACATAACAAGGAAATAATTTTACCAAATTTAGGAGGCATTTTAAAAAAATTCAAATGGATCTTTTACTTAAAAAGGTTATAATTGAAATAAGGAATTTGAATGTTACCATATGATTGGATTAATTTTCTCATTCAAACCTACTGTTGTTTTCATAGCAAGCTACATCGGTACCAGAGTTCATGTTTGTCTCAAAGAAAAAAAATTATCATCAACTTTTGAGAATAATTCCCACAATCTCATAACAGCTTACATATATGAGACAAATTTTTCTCAGTTATTGGACGGATCTCGTAAACAAAAATAGGGTACAAATCGTGTTTCAATCTTTGTTATGTTACTTGTTTTTAAATTTGAATTCATTACCTCGTTTTTGGATAAAGGGAAGCTACTTTTTGTTTCATGTTCTAGCCTTTGTTTAGCTTCAATTTACTACTGGTTAGAAAAGGGTAGATTAGGATTTTGCTTTCAATAAGTGTAGTTATGTACATTGCAAATTTTCAAAACATGTGACACCATATTCTTTTCCATATTTAGTATTTTTTCAGAAGGGTCGATTTTTTGAAAAAGGCAAATTTTTTTATATGCTTTTGAAGTGGACAAGAGCAATACTAGTCTTATAAGCATGTGACACACACGTTTACACATATTCTTTTTCCATATTTAGTATGTTTTACCAGAAGGGTATTTTTCAATACCTTAGGCTAACATTATTTTCATATACATTTGTAATCCATGCCTATATGTGTATATTCAAGAGCATATACTAATATAAATGCAGTAGGAAGCTTTCCCCCATAGGATTTCAAGAAATCTAGACAAACTCTAAAAATGGGAAAGATAAAAGTTCATTTTCGGATAGAAAGGATTGATGGATGGACCTAAACAGAAAGAAAATATATGTGGAATGTCACTTTTCCAGTTTCAAACAATTTCTATATTCTTCTTTGCATGTCTTTCCATCACATCGCTTTCATGATCATGCACTAGGATCCCTTAGGATAAAGTGCAAGACCTTGATCACAAATGGGAAGGATGCAATAAGTAGAAGATCGATCAGCCCAAAGCTTATGTGAGTGGACATTCCACTTCAAGGATTATCTTAGTTTCAATATTATCCCATTCAATTTTCTAGTTGTTAGGTATAATTATCTTGTGTATGAGCTCCATTGATCTATGGTAAAGTGAAAGAAGATCCTTGATGTCTAGTTCTCTCATAAATCTATGGTCTTGACTAGTTCTTTGATGACTAGTTATTTCCTTGATTTATGGCTTGATCTACGACCTTGACATGGTTCTTAGATTGTTATTCCTTGCATAATTTTTAAAGTACAATAACCCATTCACAAACCATGGGAATAACTCTGAAAAAAAAAGTATGAGATTAAAAGTGCATGTATGTAAAACTATGAGTAGAGAAAGAATGAAATCCATCATTTTTTTATAGATGTATTTCTTGCTATTTATTTTGTCTCTTGTATTCACTACTTCATCTTTGTTATCTTCTCTAGTTATACTACCGTTATACCTGGAAAGTGAAAAAAGAATAAATACTAAGCTCTAGATTTCATGCTTATTGTATTCATATCTTTAAGTAGATGAACTTTCAAATAATGCACTTGAAATTAGAAGTAGAGTAGAAAGAATAATTCATAAGCAATCAGTGTCTCAGAAGATTTTGGAACTATAAAAGAAAATAACGATTTTCATTTGTGTGGTGAAAAAAGTAAACAAGAAAGTAATGTCATTTTAGAATTAGTGAGATGATCTTTAAATAAATTATGTTCTTCACTAGAAAGTAATAAGTACAACTTTAAAGAAATGTATTTTTTGATAAAGCCAACGCTCATCAAGCCAAACAGATAAGTACATCTTATAGTCAAAAGTTTTGATGTAGTTTTCCATCACATGTCCAGTGGAAATATTTATTTTGAAATAGCCCATGATATCTCAAAAAGGTGCCAACTCATGCAAAGGAGTCACTTGTAATCAGTAAAATGGATGCACATTTCAGAAGAGCTCGACGTCCTGATATAGTAAAGGGTACATTTTTAAATCAAGAAAGCATTTTAGAAAAATATGCCTCAAAGTGTTGAATGGAAATTCAAATAAGGATATTGTAAAATTAGTGACTCTCAATTCACTTCAAGGAGTAGAAATTCAAAAAAACCAACACTCATTTACATAAGTATGAGATTAATACACTCCCTGCAAACATATACTTCCTAGCCTTATTTTCAATCACTCAATCATATTCAAAATGTCTATGCTATAGTCCAAAGTTACAGTAATGCTCCTATAACCCACTAACATTGATCTGTCAGTCTTTGAGTTTGCTGCTACTCTTGATGCTCATACACCTATGAAGCTTTTTACAATCATGCTCTTCCAAAACAGAAATGCCTATTACAAGATTCTCTTAGATGTAGTGTATCCTACCTTAGCTCATGTTCACCTAGGTACTTTATTTAGAAGCTTACCATTGTATTTATCTCTCATGCTCCACTTATGTGTGTGGATATTTCTTTTATCTTATGGAGATATTAGGAGATATTATCTAGTTGTTAGGGTATAGTTTCTTTCCTTGATTCCTATGTTAAGTGGAATTCTCATCCTTGATGTCTAGTTCTCTCCTAAGATACTTCATTGGTCTTGACTAGTTCTTTGATGAGCTCAGTTATTTCCTTGATTTATTGTTCTGTTCTGAGGACCTTGATTGGTTCTTAGAGTTTTTATTCCTTGCCTCATTTAAGCAAGGCCCATTCTCAATGCTATTGACATTGAGTCAACCATTATACATATTCTGATATTGCTTGCACCCATTTGTTTGCAAAGGTTTTATGTAAAGCTATTCTAGTGAATCTGCTTCATCTATCCATGTTGATTTGGGGTGTTTGATTAGCATCTGTGTTCTTGGCTTGGTACATAGGTTATCGTTCCTTGAGATGGTACTCAGAGTATTGTTCTTGTTTCCTCCACCATTCGGCCTCTTGCTCCACTTTATATACCTTATGCATTGTGATGCTTCTTGTTTTGAGAATTTTTCTTTAGCAGGTGTAGTGTATCTCTCTTGTTTGTTGAGAGATTTTATATCTGTATTTTCGACACTTTTGGCATGTTGACAATATCTCTTATGGAGGATCTATTCTGGTGTATTCCAGTGTTAGTTTTTCAATGCTCGAGTAGTTGTTTTGACAAATCATATAGATTTGTAGAATCACTCCACCCATTCAGTAGTATGGGAGGGTGTGGTGTTTATCTTGCTTCTTCAGGTTTCGTGTCCTTGCCTTGTTACCTTGGCTTTTCTTGGATCGTGACACTCTAGAGTTTGTGTCCTTTCCTTGTTGCTTTGGTTTTTATTCTTGGATCGTGGCACACCTATTTGCAGCAGTTGATCGAATTATGTTTGGTGTTTTTTTTACACCTTTGGACATCACTCCGTTGACAGTCTCCTTGTATGGAGCTATTCTGGTGAAACCCAGTGTCAGTTGTTTTTGAGTTTTGTGATCAAGCAGTGGATTCAGACC
This sequence comes from Taxus chinensis, assembly GCA_019776745.2. NCBI lineage: Eukaryota > Viridiplantae > Streptophyta > Pinopsida > Cupressales > Taxaceae > Taxus > Taxus chinensis. The sequence continues at coordinate 72,820 of JAHRHJ020003633.1, read as the reverse complement.
ACAGTGCACACCAAACTTCTTCAGAATTGTATAATTTTTTTGAGCTGAGCTTCTTGGGATGCCTTGGAGCAGGTTTTTACTCTCTTTACTTTGTTGTTACTGGTTTTGGGTACCTTGCGGTGTCCCTTTTTTTCCTAGTTATTGTACATGAGTACCTCATCAGGCCTAGTTGTCAGGACTCATACTATGGACATGCCACATCTATTTTGGCCCCTAGCTTCACTTGAGGGGGGGTGTTAGAGTAGGTATTTACCTTAGCTCATGTTCACCTAGGTACTTTATTTACCTTTATTGTATTTATCCTCACCCACTTATGTGTGTGGATATTTATTTTATCTTATTTAGATATTAGGAGATATTATCTAGTTGTTATGTATAGTTTTTTTCTTTATCTATGGTACTGACTAGTTTAATGTCTTTTCCTTGATCTATGGTCATGATTGATGACTAGATCCTTGATGTCTAGTTCTCTCCTAAATCTATGGTCTTGACTAGTTCTGTGATGACTAGTTATTTCCTTGATTTATGGCTTGATCTACGACATTGATTGGTTCTCAGATTGTTATTCCTTGCCTATTTAAGAAAGGCCCATTCTCAATGTATTGCATTGAGTTCCATAATAATATATGATATTGTTGTTCATTTGTTTGAAAAGGTTTTATGTAGAGTTATTCTGGTGAATTACTTTCATCTTATTAATCATGGTGTTTTATTAACATCTGTGTTCTTAGCTTGGTATAATCTAGTTATCGTTCCTTTCATCTTCATAGCCTCCAAATGCGTCATGGCCTCCATCCTCTCAAACTTGCAAATCCACATGAGCAAATGAAAAGGAATTAAGACAACAAATGAATGAAAGAAAAATCATATGAAGGAATTAGGATTTTTGGTTAAACCTATATTCAAGGGCTATCATTGATTTAATATAAGGGTGGATATTTTCCCATACACTTTTTAAGTTGTAGGAATTTTATGGGAATGATTAATTTAAAATTAAAGTATATGGGTATTTAATTAATGGGGCCACCTAGAGTATTTTAGACATGGGTGCAAGTGGGCTAGGATATGTTGAGACATTTTCATTATGGCTCCCTTAAATAAATTAATGTGGCATTTTTATTTTGGGTTAAATTAATATATAGATATTGTGCTTTTGGGCTACCTCATCCGGGCGTAGTCCCTTAAGAGCCCTCAGGCCCAAACACGCCATATTTTCGACGGGTCATTTCTCATACTCTGTGGCACCTAGAGATGTCTTGTCAGATCCAAGAGCTCCACATTAAAGCCCTATACGAAAGCCTCTCGTGGTTTTCTCCGGCTCCATCTGGTTCTCTCACTGTGTTATTTTTTGCAAACGCAAGAAATAATGCAGTCTAAGTCAGTGTAGGGCTTCCAAAGGCTGAAGATTGCAAACAGAAGCTCATGGGACCAAACCAACTATGCCAACACATCGTGGTGGCCTAGTGAATGCAAGTGGAGGCTTCATTTTGATTCCCTACGCTCCCCGTGCTTTCGGGCTACCTTGTTCAGGCATAGTCCCTTAAGAGCCCTGAGACCAAAACACCTTATATCTTTGACATGTGATTTCTCAGGCTCTGTGGCACCTATAAATTTCTCGTTGGATCCAAAACCTCCATTTTAAATCCCTCTAAAAAATACTCTCATGGTTTTCTCCATCTCCATCTGGTTCTCTCGTTGTCTGATTGTTTGTAAACGCGCGAAATAGTGTAGTCTAAGTCAATGTAAGGCTACTAGATGTTGTATTTTACAAACGGTAACTTGTGGGACCAAAACGTTTGGGCCAACACATCTGTATGGCTTGGTGGACACTATTGGAGGCTTTTTTTGGTTCCCTACATTTCCCGTGCTTTCGAGCTACCTCATCCGGGCGTAGTCCCTTAAGAGCCCTGAGACCAAAACACCTTATATCTTCGACATGTGATTTCTCAAACTCCGTGGCATCTAGAGATGTCTCATAAGATTTCAAACCTCCATGTTGAATCCCTCTATGAAATCATTTCGCGGTTTTCTCTGTCTCCATTTGGTTCTCTCGTTGTCCTATTGTCTGTAAATGCGCGAAATAGTGTAATCTAAGTCAGTATAAGGCTGCTAGGTGTTGTATTTTGCAAACCATAGCTTGTGGGACTGAACCATCTAGGAAAACACATTTGTATGGTCTGGTGAACACTAATGGAGGCCTTTTTTTCATTCCCTATATTTCCCGTGCTTTCGGGCTACCTCGTCTGGGCATAGTCCCTTAAGAGACCTGAGGCCCTAACACGCCGTATCTTCGATGGGTGATTTCTCGGACTCCGTGGCACCTAGATATGTCTCGTCAGATCCGAGAGCTCCATGTTAAATCCCTCTACAAAATAATCTCATGATTTTTCTATCTCCATCTAGTTCTCTCACTGTGCTATTGTTTGCAAACGCGAGAAATAGTGCAGTCTGAGTCATTGTAGGGCTATCAGAGGCTATAAATTGCAAACGGAAGCTCATGGGACCAAACCAACTACACCAACACATTGTGGTGGCTTGGTGAATGCTAGTGGAGGCTTCCTTTTGGTTCCCTACACTCCCCGTGCTTTCGGGCTACCCCGTCTGGGCGTAGTCTCTTAAGACCCTGAGGCCCAAACATGTCATATCTTCAACGGGTGATTTCTTGGACTCCGTGGCACCTAGAGACGTCTCGTTAGATCCGAGACCTCTATGTTGGGGATTTCTATGAAATTATCTTGCAGATTTCTCCATCTCCATCTGGTTTTCTCGCTATGATATTGTTTGTAAATGTGATAAATAGTGCAGTCTGAGTTAGTGTAGGGTTGTCAGAGGCTGTAGTTTACAAACGAAAGCTCGTGTGACCAAACCAGCTACGCCAACATGTCAGGGTGGCCTGGTGAACACTACTAGAGCATTATTTTTTGTTCCCTACACTCCCCATGCTTTCGGGCTACTTCGTCCGGGCGTAGTCACTTAAGAGCCCTGAGGCCCAATCACGCCATATCTTCGACGGGTGATTTCTCAAACTCCGTGGAACCTAGAGACGTGTCGTCAGATCCAAAACCTCCATGTCGGGGAACTCTATGAAATCCTCCCATGATTTTTACATCTCCATTTAGTTCTCTTGATGTCCTATAGTTTGCAAACGCGTGAAATAGTGTAGTCTGAGTCAGTGTAGGGCTGTCAAACGATGTAGTTTGCAAACAGAAGCTTGTGGGACCAAACCAACTATACCAACACATCAAAATGTCCTATTGAATGCTATTGGAGGCTTCGTTTTGGTTCCCTACGCTCCCCGTGTTTTCGGGCTACCTCGTCTGGGCATAGTCGCTTAAGAGCCCTGAGGCCCAAACACACCATATCTTTGACAAGTGATTTCTCAGACTCTATGGCACCTAAAGATGTCTCGTCAGATATGAGACCTCCATGTCAAGGCCCTCTACAAAATCCTCTCGTGGTTTTCTCTGTCTCCATCTGGTTTTCTCATTGTGCTATTATTTGCAAACGCTCGAAATAGTGCAGTCTAAGTTAGTGTAGGGCTACCCAGTCCGAGCGTAGTCCCTTAAGAGCCCTAAATGACTAGATTGAATTAAGAATGAATTTGATAGGGGTATTTCTAAGAACACATGGGAGTTATCAATCACCTAGTAAATCTTTCTTGTTTAGTTATGGATGGGAGTTAGCTGGCCTACGGCTTAGTGACCTTCCATTCATTGATAATTTATGTTATAATAAACCCATGGATGCTTTCAAAAGTGCCTTAAAAAGGATAGGGGTAGTCATCAATCCTAGTGAAGGGTGTCATGTGATTTCCAAATAACTTGAAATGCCTACAGATTTAAAGTTAGTAACATGAATTGGACAGGATTAGACAATCAAGAATCACTATGTGTCTGAATCAGAATGTCATTACATCTGGAGACATTATCAAGCATTGGAGTAATGTATATGGAGAGATATTCTCAAAATATCAACAGATGAAAGGCATCAAATTGTGACGACTGACAGGGTGTTTTAACAGGGGAGAAGACTATGAAGCATAGAAGAATGTAGTAAGTGCATGATAAGATAGGAACCGGTACAAAGAGACCATGAGTAAGAAGAAGCACAAGTAAGGTAAATACACATATACACATTGATAAATTGAATGAATAATTACTCAGATTAGGTAACTCTTTATGTACATACATTATATAAATATTGATTTCCAAATTTTGATGCATATTATACATTGAAAACACTAGTGCATGTACATCACCAATAAATGAAAAAATAATCCATAATGTCTTAAATATTGTCAAGTGCACATCATATTAGATTCGTGTGAAAATGATCTCAGAAATGTAAGGTCTCATACAAAATTATCAAGTTCTAAATAGTATTTTAATGTGCATAATAAATACAAAAATGCCCAAATAGGTCATATACCATCAAGTTCAAATGCCATATAGGCTTACATACAATGTCATGCACATAGGCATACAAAAACAATGTCATGTAAGACATATATATTTCCTACTCATCAAAATCTATCCCTCTCTTGGCCTTGCTCAAAGAATTCCCTCCCTTAGATGAAGATGGAGATCCATGAGATGACTTTGGATCATCCGAGCCAATGCTTTGAGTCCTCTTCCGTTGAATACTCACCTGTAGATGAGCTTGTAAATGCAAACAATGTTTTTTTGTCAAAACTTAATTTATATATGTTTTCAGCATGTATTTAAGACCATGCTAGAATGAAAGTATTTACATAAATACACAAACTTACAAAAAGTTGTCGATCACGCTAAATTTGCATCTCACGCTCAGATGAGTCATTGGGAGCTCCTGCAGTACGAACGGGGGTACAAAGATGATGAGATGGAGGAGTCTGTGCCCTTAAAGTCAAAAATGGAGGGGGTTGAAGTTCCCTACATACACATAAGATCATAAAAATCTAACATCAGAATTAGTGAAAATAGAGCTAAGTACATGTATCTACATAATGACAATATTTTAACTACTTTTATCAATATAGAACTATTGTTTTTAACCCACCACGCCTGTGAATCAAATGAACAGGGTTGCGCCCTATCGCGGGTAACTCCTACATAGACACAATGAAGGACATTATCAACATAATTTAATAATTCTACAATGAAAGACATTACTAACATGTAATTTAACATAATATGAATTACACGAGAAATTTAACAAAATTTACGTATTGTTTGAATACCTCAGTGAGTTGCTGCGCAAGATGTAATCGCAGTGAAAAAACCTTTATTTACGGGTCGTAGAGATGGTGGGGTGTCTAGTGAAGTCAACATCTTTATCAAACATGTATATCACTTGAGTTAGATGGACATACAAGAATATACATATATTTGACTTCAAAACTAATATATATATATATATATATATATATATGCAACATGCTATATATAAATATACACATGTATGTGAAAAATTTTACATAATTAACATTCTAAACTACCTCTGTGAAAGTATGTGTATGCATGTTTCTCACCACCTGTGATAAGGATGAAGATGTGCCTCCCATGCATTGTAATATCAATGCATGTACATGTACAAATACAATTAATTCAAAAATGTATCATATATAAGTAAATCAGGTACTCCAAACTTTTTGTAACACACATAACAAAACATAACAAAATTACCTACGAAGGTGACACCGATGAATGTAATCCAAATGTCACACTCAAAAGGACATCTGACATAGTGACATTTGTTCACCCCTAGCACCAGGTGCACCAAATTCAGTACGCATAAAAGTATCGTCCTCCTCGGGCCCCAAACATATGCTACCACATGATGAGCAAAAATATGGCCTCATCTTAGTACTCCCTGAGGGAATACTCTGTGTACCTCCGTGAGCATATGGCTCAAAAATCTCCCTCGTATGTCGAACAAGGCTCACAAATATCCCCTAAAGCACGTGGAGTGTATCAATCTCTACTGTCTCCTTCACTACTTGAGGGACAATCTCAGGGTGAGGGGGCTTCTGTGCGGGGAATCTACCCTACTAAATAGGTGCACATTGTGCACTTGGTCGATCCTGTGCAGATCCTTTTCCTCGTCCCAAGATTTCTCAGAAATCAAAATAATTTGGGATCTCATTGAGAATAAACTCGCAATAAAGATTCCTCAGAAATTATAGTGGCACCTCGTTGTTATTACAAGGTGGAAAATCAAACACAATCCACCATCGGTCCCAAAAATTATTTTTAATCAAATTATTACTGCACCAATGGTTGGGAAATCATTTACATGTCAACAAAACAAGAAAATTAGTGCAAGGGTCTGTGAATAAGGTGCATATGAGTTCTTTTGAAATTTATTTTTTCTTTACATCCACATATAACAATTTGCTTGGAATAATAAACCCTACAACCCTCTTTGTAAGTTGTCCAGTGATCAATTTTCCCCGTTGCCACATCAATTTTAACAAGTAATGCCTCCAATGTGTTTGCAAGAGAGGCACAGTGGGGGTTTGTAGATTGTGCATCCCTTATTGTTTTGAATAAATCCTCAATTTCAATTTTGTTTTCAACTATTTGGGTTGTTAAATCTTCTTGACGACCCAAGGCATGTTGAGAAATTGTGGGAGTGTCAGGAGGGATGTCAGGAATAATAGGGTTTGGTTGTGGTTGATTCCCTCGACCTCTAATTGTAACAATAAAAAAATATGTACTCAATTCAAATTTTAATCTATAATTAACATATTTTAATGTAATTTTGAGAAAATAATTTTGCTTACCTCTTCTATGTGGGGCCATCATTGATTCAAATCTTCCCACCGATCCAAAAACAATCCTTTCAACTTCATATCCAGTTGAATGAAATAATGTGAGGCCATGAAATATCTTTGAAACTCGCGTTTGAGGGAGGTAAAATGATAGAGGCTCGGGCCTCTTTTTTTTATAGCAGGAATAACGTGTACGCACTATACTTTGGTGATTCCCAAGCCAAACAAATTAAAATGCTGAGCGCGTAATAAAACGTGTATGCGTTTTTCTTTTTTTTGGATTCTTGTCCGCTTTTTGGCCCCCAAACTTGATGCACTTACCCTAAAATGTCAATGTAATCAGTGATTAAATTAATCCCTAAGGAGATTTGAGCTAGGTGTGGACTTATTACACTTGTTGCTTTATAATGTGGAATTAGTAATTATTATAATGGGAAAAGTTATCAGTTGAATTTAATTGTCTTTGAGACTTTGGTTGTTAACACTTTAAAACAAAATTATTCCATAATTTTGTAACTAAACCTAGGTTGTTCATGACCTCAAGTAGGAGATTTTAGCGGGCATTACGAGAAACACTTTCTCATATCACATTTTTTCACCTTACTCATATCACATTGATTATTACAATTTTTTTTCATAAAAAATTGTTTTACACATATCTTGATATATATTCTTTCTCATAACACATTGATTGTTACATATATTTCTTAGAACACATAGATTGATATGTATGCATCCTTATAGCACATTGATTTATATATCTTTCTTAGAGCACATTAGTTTACAGTTTTCTCATGACACATTTATTGGAGCATACTTGCGTAGCACACATAACTAACTACTATTAACACTAGTCAAGTTGACATATCTTTATGCCGAAGGCGTTCTTTACAGTTGGGTTGGGGCAGTGGGACAAGACGACGTCGAATACGGATAAATCTGTGCCATTCATAATTTCATCCATTTTGTTCAATTATATTATTGAAACACTGGAATAAGGGTACATGTACATGAACAAAATCATGGGATCTCTGGCAACAATGTCTGGGTCATTTAGACCATCGAATCCTATCACCTTTCCAGCCGGGATATAATTATAGTTGTTGCTCATCAATCAAAATAAACATTTTCAGCTTCTAAAATATTTTGTAATGGCAGCAACATGCATGAATATTGAAAGAATAGACGTATTGTGATATCTGTATGGGGGCCTCTGCCGTAATATTTTTGTCCAGGAGCACAAGGGTATTGCTTTGAGCTGGTACAATAATCATCAGGGGATTCAACTCTCTGAGGTAGCAGTATCCCCATGCGTATGATTCTGTCACTGTTGCCCACCAACCTGTTTTTGTTATCAACATCAATTTAGAACACATTAAAAAACCACAAATTGGGGATGATTCTTTCTACAAATTCAGAGAGAATGGAATTCAACATTACCGCTGGTCTCTTCCGATGTTTGGCCAAATAAAGCAGCTAGCTCTTTTTTCTGAAGAGCGGCATCACCGGTGGTGCCGAATCCATCGAATGCCTTAGCTGCTGTAATGAGGCATCATAAACATAGAACTTTCCTACACAATTTGCCTCGGTCCTATGCTTGAACATTTCGTTGAACACACTTTCCGTAATAATGTAGGCGACGCCCTCTCCGGAAGGGGGAGGGGTGGGTGTGGCACCACAATAATCTATAGACGTGCCACACCACCCATATTTGTTGCAGCAAAGTCCACCGGGAGTCGGGACACACTGCTCCGCCCACTTGGTGTCCACACTGCTCAACATACGCAGGTATGCCCACCACTATGAAAACTAATATGGAACAAACAATCTCAATCTTTCCCATTCTTAATGCACTGCAATGGAATGAACAACCATTTCTGAGCTTCTCTAATTTATAGGATTCATACACTTCTTGTAAAATAAAAATAAATAGAATTGAATACTTTATTTGTGGTCCACCGCGTAGGGCGGCGGTTGTTATCAGTACTGGTTCGTATTCTGTATTGTAATGCACCAGAAAACACGATCCTTATCCTAGACATTAGTAAACTCATTTCCAATGCGGAGCATGGAGAATTTTTCATCGTATTCTAATCTCCTTATGACCCATGGGGTTTAAATGCCTTTTAAGATTTATGTATGTACCAAATTGTATTGGAAAGCGGCTCTCTATGCAGAGTGACAGGAATAAGGGTACATGAAGGTGATCATGCATTCTTATGCGGTTTTTCTGTTCTATCTGAACAAGGCACTTATTCATCAGATTTTCCCAACTATGGACACCACTCCATCCGGATCCATCCCATACTGCGATGGCCAAACTTATCTTTTCTCCTATAAAGAAACAAGCAATATCCAATTTTTTTTTTTTCTTCGGGATCTAGCGTATCGTAGCTTGCTCTTAGCCTCTGTGTAATATTCTCAGGCAATATCTTGGAGAGCTTATATAGCTGAGATTCCCAGTAGTCCCTAGACTTTGTGTAAAGTTGTCCTCCAATGACCTTGAGAGACAAGGGTAGTCCATTGCAAATATTTAAGAAATTATCAACTAGATCTTCAAATCACAGGCCTCTAGTTCTGGCTGCAAAAAGGCATGCCAGCAGAAAAGCTGCTTCGCATGGTGTATGTTCAGTACTCTTATTCTATAAATGGAAGGGACAACCCATGATGTAAGGATGCCCAATTCTGTTGGAAATATCTAATCTTGTTCTAGATAAAGTTTAAACTTTATGGAATTCAACTTTATGTAAAAGATATTCACATTTATTGTGAATATTAACTCCTCCAAAATATCAAAAGATATTGTATATAATATCTAGAAAATATCAAGAGATATTATATATATCTAGAAATATCTGGGAATATCTATAAAATATCCAAAATATCAATAATATCTAATATAAGATATTATGAGATATTATGAGATATTTTCTAAGGTAGAAGGTTGGAAAACTTCTATAAATAAGATGTTTCATTTTGTAATTCAAAAAAGTAAGAAAAGCAAGAGAAGGCACCGAAGTGCTCTGGAGTATTTTTAATACAAAGCCTTGTTTTTATATTTCTCTTGTGAGTTTGTGTGTGTTCATAATATTGTTTCTATTTGCAGCACACACCCTCTAGGTTAGGAGTTAGATATAATTCCTTCAAATTGGTATTAGAGCTAGGTTGAGCTTAAGTTATAATTTTTTATTTCACTCTATTAGTCTAGTTCAAAATGGCGGGTATGAGCAGTAGCCTCACTCAAGCCCACATCCCCATATTCAATGGGAAGAACTACGATTATTGGAGCATAAAAATGAGGACCTTATTTTGTTCACTAGATGTGTGGGAGCTAGTTGAGAATGGGTTTCCAGAACCTGCAGATTTTCAAGCATTTCAAGCACTAGCACAAGAAGATAAGGATTTGTTGAAGGAGAACAAGCAGAAGGATGTAAAAGCCTTGTTTCAAATTCAACAAGCAATGGACGAGTCCATATTTCTGTGTGTTGCAGAAGCAACTAGATCAAAGCAAGCATGGGAAAGTCTTCAAACAAATTATCAAGGTACTAGTAAAGTAAAAGTTGCAAAATTACAAAATATTAGAAGAGATTTTGAGAATATTTACATGAAAGACTTAGATTCAGTAGATTTATTTTTCACCCATGTGATGAGTGTAGTAAATCTAATTAGGTCTCACGGTGAGACTTTAGAGGATCAAAGGATTGTAGAGAAAATACTGAGAAGTCTTCCTAGCAAGTTTGATGTGATTGTTGTTGCAATAGAAGAATCAAAGAATCTAACCCAAATGTCTGTAGACAAATTAATGGGATCTTTAATATCCCATGAGTAAAGATTGAATAGATTAGGTAGCTCATCTCTTGAGCAAGCCTTCAAATCGCAAGTTTCAATTGGCGGTAATAGAGCAAGAGGAAGATCAAGCTTCAACAGAGGCAGAGGAAGAGATTTCCAAAGAGGATCTGGAAGAGAAAACACATCTTATGAAGGAGGAAGAACAAATTCAAATTTCTACACTACAAGTGCTAGAGGCCAAGGAAACAACCAGAATCATACTTATGGTCAAAGGTATGATAAGTCACATGTTCAATGTCATTACTGTAAAAGGTATGGACACTATGCCAATGAATGCAAGAAGAAACATTTTGATATGAGTAGACAAAATGCACTTTTTTCTAAAGAAAATTAGTCTAAAAGTTATAACAATGGTTCAATTTTTATTACATGCAATGTTGCTCAAGATAGTACAAAGGATATTTGGTTTCTAGATAGTGGATGCAGTAATCATATGATTAGATGTAAGGAGATGTTTGCAAACATAGATGAGTCAGTTACATCTGAAGTTAAGTTAGGAAATGAAAATAAACTTGCAGTAATGGGAAAAGGAACCATAAATATTGAAACAAAGAAAGGTGAGAACAAACACATTCCAGATGTGTATTATGTTCTTGGTTTGAAACATAATCTAATGAGTATTGGGCAGCTAGTGCAAAAGGGATATAAAGTCTATTTTGAAGATGATGCATGTGTTATTCTAGATAGAAATCCAAGTAACAAATTGATTGCAAAGGTTGAGATGACAAGAAACAAAATGTTTCCATTAAGAATTCAACATGATTTGTCATCTAAAGAGCTTTCTTCACTAGCATTTAAAGTTTCTTTAAAAGATCAAACTTGGTTGTGGCATTTGAGATTTGGACACTTAAGTTTTGGTGGTTTAGATTTATTGCAAAAGAAGCATATGGTGAAGGGTTTGCCTTTGATGGAGTAACCAAAAAATCCTTGTGAAAGTTGTATTCTAGGGAAGCAACATAGGGAAAATTTTCCTATTGGAAATTCATATAGAGCTAGATCTCTTCTTGATATTTTCCATTTCAGATCTATGTGAACCTATGCAAACACCATCAATTGGAGGGAGCATGTATTTTCTGACTGTTATAGATGATTTGAGTAGAAAAACTTGGGTTTATTTCTTGAAACATAAGTCAGAAGCCTTTAGTGTGTTCAAAGAGTTGAAGGCCATGGTTGAAAAGCAGAGTGGTTACTCTATAAAGGTGTTAAGATCAGATAGAGGAGGAGAGTATGTTTCAAATGAGTTTTTAAATTTTTGTAAATTTCATGGGATTAAGAAGAAATTTACAACAAGGTAAACACCTCAACAGAATGGTGTAGCAGAAAGAAAGAATAGAACAATTATGGAAATGGCAAGAAGTATGTTGAAAGCCAATAATTTACCAAATGAGTATTTGGCTGAAGCAGTAGCTTGTGCAGTTTACATCTTGAACCGATGTCCAACAAAAATTTGAAGGATAAAGTTCCTCAAGAAGCATGGAATGGAAAGAAACACAGTGTATCACATTTAAGTTTTTTTGGATGTGTAGCTTATGCACATATTCCAAATGAGAGGAGAAAGAAATTGGATGATAAAAGAGAGAAATGTATTTTTGTAGGTTATAACGAGCAATCAAAAGCCTATAAATTGTATAACCCCATCACAAAGAATTCTATTATTAGTAGAGATGTTCAGTTCATTGAAGAACAAGCATGGGATGGAAGTGTTGATAAACTAACAAATATCACTACAGGAATACCTCATCATCAAAATGTAGCTCTGTTAAACATTTTAAAAATAAAATGTGTTGCCTTATGACCACGTTTTCAATTTAGTATCGCATCCTTTGGATTATGTTTCCCTTTCTGTTATAGCCATTTTATTTTGATATTTTCATTAATATACTAATGTATATATTTCACTGTTTAAGAGCAAGTTTAAAAATCACATATAATAGTTGTGCTTAAACATTGTATATATCTAAATTGTTAAATTTTTACGCCAAATCCGTTTCACATATGGGTTGGTGCAGGGGGATCAGATGCATGTATGAGAGACATTAAGATGAGATGAAGCAGGAGAGGAAGAAGTTGATTATGGAAAAATCAGAGCCAAGAAGAATTTTGTCTGCACCCAGCATAATGTCTAGAAGGAAAGTAATGCATGGTTTACGAAGATATAGACAAATGGAAAGAGCATTGGGAAGTGAATAGTGTGGGGTGCTTTTGCAATAATCTATGTGCCATGTGGTTTTTTGACATAACGTGTAAACTTTACACTCACGAGCAAACAATGATTACAAAATATTTTATATACGTCGAATACACATTTTACTATTTGGTCATGGCCCTTACATTTTCCCATTGCCAAAGTTGGGATTTTTTCCACATACGTATTACTCTAATGAGCTCATGGACTTCCGTAGTTTAATGATGCAAGTAGGCGGACAAATGAAGTTGAGAAAGTGGAATTGAAGAGTCCAAAAAATAATTGTCTTAGCAATTCTATGATGGCGAGTTACCATTTGAGAAGGGTAAAAAGATAAAATAAATAACCAAGGAGTAGCATAGAGCAATCAAGCAAATCTAAAAATTAAAAAAAAACAAGGGAATAGACTGTTTAAAAAATTATGATATAGAAGGCTATGCGTATGAGTTTAGATCTGGGAGTAGCTTATCAGATAATTACTCTTCCTACAATCTTTCCTGATAGAATAGAAACTACAAGGAAAAATATGGGTAGGAAATGAAACATTTGGGTGCGCTACATGTTGAATTTGATAATGTTTCCCAAGAGAAAGGTTTTTTATCGCTTGAGAAACACAACCTAGCTGGCACTTTGAAATACATGGAGCGGGTACGAGATTATTAATCTGTACATCCATTCCCCAGAAGGGCTCAATTATCAATGATTGCTCCTGCATAATCCACTTCACTATAATTTTTCTAGCGTGAACTTGCAAAAAGCATGTCTGCAAAGTGCTATAGGAAATAAGCAATGTCTTTAGGTTTCACATTTCAGCCCTTGTAAAATTTTTGTAAATTTTTAATTTGGCCTCTTTAAATTCACATTGCACTCTCGTGAATAGACCACACGAGATTATAACAATTTAATGAAGCACATATAATAGATATTATTTGGGAAGGAACAATTTTCTTCATGGAATAGATGTGGGGCATGCATGTATTTAATTTTCCCACCATTTAATTTACAACAATACATTCATGTCTACATCTTACATATCCAATTAAATTTTTTCCATTCGAAAACCTTGATGCCATAAAATAAAATAAATACTTTCTTAACAGATAAAACATACCTTTTACTAATTTTTCTGATTATTTTTGTGACTCAATTAGCAATGTTTGTTTGCACACCATCTCTTTGCCTACACTTACTTGATACTACTATTTGAAAGGTAGGCTATAAATTACTACATGATGCATCTATTTACCATGGGGTTCAAACCCTAAAAGTTTCCAAGTTTCACCAAATTTCCTTGTGTCCTCTTTGTGAGATAGAAATGCTTATGCGGAATATGCATAACAAATAATATTTGGGGTGAGACAATATGATCCTTGGAAAACATGTGGGGAATGTGACCCAAATCGTTGATCTACCTTTGACTTATATGACCAATCATTAGAAGGTGTCAATTAGTGACACATGTTCATAGATCTACTTCCTGCAATTAGTGGACCTCACAACTGAAAACAGGTCCTAGTAAGTTCTACAACAAGTAGTGATTGTAGTCTGCATTGCAAGATATATTCCTTAACAATTTCATCTATGTCTCCCAGAACATGGGTTTCCCCCCTTGCAAATGAAAAACATGTCGTCAAATTCTTAGACAATATATTCTCATGTTTCCTCCTTCATTCCTCTTTCTTTTCCCCTGCACTTCTTGAACCTTAAATGTATTATGTGTATCTCTCTTTCAAACAATTCACATTATCCTCTCCGAATTTCTTCTCCTCCCTCTAAACCCCTCTTCTAAAACCTTCTCCCTCCTGTTCTGTTTTGGTCCCTCAAAATTAAACTTCACTTAGACTTCCCCTTCGGCATTCACATCAGGCATTTCATGTGCAATTGCTAGTATTAGTTACCTCTACTTTATGATGGGCTTATCATGTAAGGTATTTTTGCATAATGTCATTTTTTCAATGGAATCCATTAGGTTTCGATTTATATGTCTATTTTCATGCTAATCTATTGTTCACTATTACACTGTTAGCTATGGATTTTACTAGATTATAGAATATATTTAATATATACCTACCCTGGAATTTTATAATATTTCAATAATGGTAATATATTTTGTAAATTTATTGTACTACCATGTTTATTTTACATGTTTTATATAGTTCATGTCCTCAATGATTTGGTTATATACACCTTAGAACTAGTGGTTTTTTGGTTGAGCTAAGTAATCCTTTGCAACATCCCTCATCTAGCAAAGGGACATATTATGGGCTTTTCTAGTGACTCACACATATCACAACCTTAATGCTACATGGTAGAAAGTGTAATGTTATTCACATAGTCATTAAAAATATATTACATGTTGATATCAAACTGTCACTCACTCACACACACACACACACACACATACGTGTGTGTGTGTGTGTGTGTGTGTGTGTGTGTGTGTGTGTGTGTGTGTATACATACATACATACATACCCTATACAACGCCAACAATATACTTAATGCTAAATGGAAACAAAAAGCTCCAAATGTTAATATGGTTACACATGCTACCTTAATGTTAAATGGAAACACAATATGCAAATGGTTTCTTATTTCTATTATTATAGTAGTTTGAATATACAAATTTAGTGATTTGTGATTTAAATGGTCACTAAAATAATACTTAATGATGATATCAAGCACCAGCTCCAAAACAACATTCAATATGAGAGTTTGCAAATTTTGTGGGTTATTTGTGTTTTATAAAAGTTGTAGATAATTTCATGTTGTTAATCGCCCCATGCATTAACATCACGATTACAAAAATCGAAAGCTAAGATATTTGAATTGAAGTGGCCATCACCCTGATGCAAAACAAAATCTTATTTTTTTCATAAACTTTTCGATACATCATGCATAAAAAAAACAACGGTTGCTACTGCACTTGGAGTTTAACTGAAGTCTTGACATATTTTGTGTGAAGAATATTGAAAAATGGTGTCAAATCTATAACAGGGTCATGAATTTTATAAAGAAATTGCAATTCAAATGACATAAAATAGAGATAGTAAATAAGAAAAATCTCATGATGAGGTAAGCAAATGTTTACATTAATGAACCCAAAATTTGTGATTAACCATATTTGTATATGCATTATTCAGCATTAAAATATGTATGCATAGGTTTAAAAGCCCTAAATACTTTTGGAGACATATGGGATATAATTATAATGAGAGGCAGTTTTACAATGACAACCACTATATATAATGCAGTGAGTTGTTCATTTTATTTTGTACATTAAATTTTGTCTATTTGACTATTTAATTTTTTTTCCTTTTTTCATTATAAATTCAATTAAAAAATAGTAGTAAAAATATATTATTTTGAGACCAACACAATAGTGTAGTTAGATTGATGTACCCATGTTTCAGAAAGACAAGAGATGAATATAAAATTTAAAAAAAGCACTAAAACACCAATGTTATGCATATAAAATTGTTCTCTTTTGTATCATAGTTCTTTCCTAATATTTCCCTCAACAATGTCACCAATGGGAAAACATTAAAAAAATTAAAATCCATTTACTTCTGAGTAGGTATATATCACAAAGAAACATTAAATATTTTAACATATATTCAATTAGATATGCATACATTCAATAAATTTTTAATATTTTATTTTATGTTTACATTTTGTAATTCTTAGTAAAAAACATACTTAGATAATATAGAAACAATTATATTTTAAATTTTAATCAGTATTTCTATATGAATTTATTATATTTATATTAAAAATACTTAATATATTAATATTTATCCAACTATTACTATATAGTTTTTTATTTTTTAAAATTATAAATAAATTGAAAATATATAAATATTTGAATAGGTAAACAAAATTTTTGTAATGTTACATCATCACAGTCGTGGGCTCGATTTGTGGTAAAATTGAAATTGTAAAATTGTTGCAATTTCACAATCATTAGAATTGTTGTAATTCCACACTTTTGTATTTGTGGTAGTTGCTACACATTTTGAATTATAGTAAATATCACAAGTTTTCTACAATTCAGTGTTTTCACAATATTTTTGTGGGTGGAATCCACAAAATTGGATTCACAATATCACCTCATCTACCCACAAAGATATTGTGGAAAATTTTTGGATATAGGGTATGTTATCTTGTAGTGTAAGTCATTTTTCACCACTCAATGGGAAACTGGTAGATAATGTAATATAGCTATTACTGATGTATTGTGTAGAAAATACAACACAAGAACGTTCAAATTAATATCTCTCAACATATTTCAAATAAATGTAATTTATAAGATATATGTACTAGTATGATAATACATAATCAAATTAAAACTTGGAAAAAGAAAAAGAAAACATCCAACATCGAACATTTATTGTAAGGTGTTCACAATTTTTGAAATCATATGAGTTATTTGATAAAGGCTAATAAAAAACTAACAAGTTTGTTTTTGTTAGATTAGGTAATTATTTGTGTTTTGAGCGAACCAAAAAACCCACAAGAACAAATGGAGTAAAAATTATAACAATACAGAACAAAAGAAGCAACCTCTACAAGTGGCTAAGATAAACCTACAAAGAACAAACACTAAATGAAATAACCTCATCTTTTAGGATCCTTCCCATGTGATCTTAAATGCATTTTAGGGGGATCATTTACACTTGTTTTTTTTTTTTCTTCCCCGCAATAGTCCAACCATCATCACCGTTACGATTTAGATTTTCCTTGTGAACTGGAATGATGATTTCTAAGTTTTCCTTGTCAACACTAAGTTGAGTCACCAAAGGAGAGGAAATGACATCCAAAGAAGCAGCAAGGGGCAATGCTTTCCCAATCCGATTAGGAGAAGGAGAGCACTTCACAAGCTCCAGATCAGGGTCGACTTTTTGTATAGAATCACTATCTGGTTGGACAAACATGTGACTAGGATCAGCATTATTCCACCACAAATATTTACTTTTCCTCTCATTCTTTGTCTTAGCCAACTTACAATTTGCAGCAATATGCCCTAGCGCAAAACAATTTCTAGATAACTTTTATTACACCAAATATATAAAAATAAAAATAATTTTTTTTGTCAAAAGCAACCTTGATCTTATAACAAAGAAGAATGTTCATCATGGATGTGGAAAAGGAACAACCAATAACACTCCCAAGCTTTAGCATTCTTCAACTTGGAACTACTAACTAATATCTTAATATTTTAAAGATAACAAGTATCAAAAGACATAAAATATATCTATAAGAAAGTAGATCAAAACACGAGTTGAAGCATTAAAACCAATACAATATAAATATTAGAAATATTAATTTATTTAATTTAACAGAAGTTACTATTTCATTAATATTTTTATTGATATTTGATTTTATTAGTTTTATAATTAAATAAGAAATGGATTCTCCGGTTGACATTTTCAAGACTCATTAATTGCAATCTGTTCCTTTCTAGAAAAACAAAGCCCGATAAAAACCAACAGAAAGTCGTTTTTCCGAACGCCGAATAGCATTGATCACATTTATTCACACTTGTGGCAAACATAAACTAACTAGACATCGGATTGGCGGTGTGGTGAACGTAGATATGTAAAGTTCTATATAGAAACGCTGTTCGGAATTCCCCTCCCCGTCAATCCGCCCTCCTTGGACAGATCGGAGGTGCTCGGATATAGAAGTGTGTATGGAACCTGCGAAGGCCCATACCTGTTCTTCAACACAGGATTCTTGTTCCTCTCCGTCACGTTGTTCTCCACACTCACCAGAGAGGAAGAGAATCTCTTGAAGGCTTCTTCGATGCCCTCATCGTCGGTCCATTCGGGAGTCGATCCCTTCACCTGTCCCAAATACACTTCATCCGTGGAATGCTTCGACAGCAACTCCAGCACAGCCATCACCGTGGTTGCTTGTGTAGGGTTGGACACATTTGACAGCATAAATGCCTCTGGGTCTTTCAACATTTGGGCATGCTCAAAGGAATGTTTTTCAGGAATGAGGCGTCGGCTGACGGTGGGAAGATTGGGCATGTATCCTCCGTACGCATATTGCCCGAAGTTGACGGCTGCGTGGTGAGCAGATGCAATCCATATTATGGTGGTGATTGCTTCCACCGCTTCCTCCACAGACTCCATCTGGTACCACCCACTTTCATTCTTCAGGTCTGCATGTCCAACGTTAACGATTTCCGTCCACCAAGCCTGCACTTCTTTGTCTCGTTTGATTGAATCGTCGCTCTTGTAGTACAGAGACATGTTGGAATCACTTACCCATTGCTTTAGAGCAGACCATATCTCCAGTCCGTCCACTGCATATGGGTCAGTCTTCTATCACAAGCTTCAATCCGTGAGGTGCCGTTGAATTCTGGAACTGCCATTCCTCACTGCACACTATACTTCATCATAACTCGTAGATTACTGTAAGTTGATATTATCCAGATCAATCCGAGCAAACTACTTCTTGCTACAAGTAGTTGATCAATCCGAACTCGAGATACTTATGCCGCTGGTTATGTCTATATATAGTTACAGGCAGGGTGAGGGTGTCCTTCGATGCTAATTACTGTAGGACTCGTGTTGGTTTCGCAGGTCACCCCACTTGTTTCATACCTTCTTGGCAAAATTCATGTAAAATGACATCACCTCTGGCAGCTTTTCCTTGGATGGATGTAAAATTAATGTAAAATGACATCACCTCTGGCAAAATTAATTTAAACATGGACGGCTGCGATGCTCCCTAGTGGTGCATATTGAGTGGAGGGTACTCAATGGTCTTCCTTTTCGTATTCCATCATTATCATGTAACGCCCTTTCAATTTGACAGCCACCTATGGCTGGCTTACATAGGGTACATGCCCTGGTAAATGAAAGGCCGTGGGGGGTATTTTTTGTGATTTTTATTTTATATTATTGGTAAAATTAAAAAAGTGGTAGTTAAATTTACACAAGTATATAATTTTTTCAAATGTTTTTCTATAAATATATGAAAATATATAAATTTATAAGAAAAAATCAGAAAATTAATTATAGAATAAATTGGAAGTTATAGTTACTTGTAGACGTTAGGTTGATAACAAATTTTGATTTGACCAAAGAGATAATTTGAATTTCCAAGTCTAGGTGCGCACATGGAGGGAAAAAGTGTGTTAAAGCATGCTCGAGGCCTTCCACAATGCATACATATAGAGTTTCACGTTGAGCCTTGGTGTAACCCATGTTTTTGTGACTTTTTTGTGGCTTAAATATGCAGCAGTACAAAAATTCAACAAATCTTGTATTATGATATAGCTCATAAAATATGCAGTTTCAGTTGAGCCTTGGTGTAACAATGTTTTTGTGAGCGTATATCAACTCATAATCTTGTAGTACACATAAATCTTGTATTAAATAATTTCATAAATGTGTGTAGCCAACACACACACACACACACACACACACACACACATGTTAAGCTATTTTAGTTTCCCACATAAATTTAAATGAAAATTGTGTTTAAGATTGGCGCTAGGGATGGGGTTGTCATGTTTGCAAACAATAGGTTGAGGGCCATGTGACTTTAGTAAAGCTTGATGAGTCTCAAGGCTTTTCCCTTCCCATGTGGATAGGCCAATAATTCTTATAGTGTGCTTATTTTTTATACACTCTAAACATGGCTTTTTAGATAGGGAGTGTTCTCTATAAAATATAATATAAGTGGACTCTTTAAGGTTGTTTGTGTATATGCATATTTTTCATGGAGAGTGACATTTGTTCAAATTATTAAAAAATATGAGAAAATATTTTTGATGATTAGTACATAAATTGTATTGGTTGTATAGCGAACTACTCCAAGTTGACCTAGGAAGTAAGAAATATTGGTGGGTAGTTTAGTAATGTTTACCCGCAAGCGCTATCATTACAAAAAATGCATGCATTTTTCTCTTACATAAATATATCTTCAATATTACTCTTCAAGTTGGAAAAAAAATCAAATCTAAATTTTTTTTAAATTATTTTACAATTTTTAAAGACAATGTTAAACATGCAAGTTGAAAGGGACGGCAGTTTCAAAAATTTAAGTATTTTAAAATTAAAAATTCAACAAATATTTAAGAAATGAAACTATCAACCAAAAAAAAAAATTTACACTAGCAAGTTGAAATTCCTCGACGGATAACATGGTTCTTATTGTTACCAAAGATACTTAAGAAGAATTATACACTTCGCACAGTAAATGCACGCAAAACACATTTGATTATGTATGTATTTTACATGAGATAATTTCCCTCGTGGCCCTGGGCATTTAGATAAGATTGCCAACGCGGCTTCTCTGTTTTTCACGATAATGATTTTTCAAATTGTGAACAAGACCTGACAGCTGTAATTAAGAATGCAATTGTCAGTGTCATAAAAGATACATGACGTCCTCCAAGCAATGTTAATTTGACTTATGAAAGATTATTTTGCACGTGCAATTATGTGAGTGCATGCACTTCCACGCACAGATTAATGACGTCAAAGCAATGTTACATATTTTGAAAGATGCGTTCATTAAATGGTTGTAAAATAATGTAAAATGACATCAGTGCCAAAATTTGTGTTAGGATACGGCTGAGATGTTCATATTTTCTATGCCATTTTATCTAGTAATGATTTAAGCTTTCAGGTGGATCTCACCAAATCTTAATAATGATCCATTATTTAACAAGCGCCGCAAGGCGGCCAGTTCCTGCCATGTATGTTGCAAGTAGTTTGATATAAATTTGATTAATTGGTTAGACAATTTATTGCTTAAGATAACTGCATCATTATAAATTCTCTGTCATTGATTAGGGCCTCGACCAGATAGTATTGTTCATTATTAATTAGTGACCAAAGAGATAATGTACCAAAATAAATATATACCAAATGGAGTGGACAAGTTATTGTCTATGTTACATATGATAAAGCATAGCCTTAGCCTCAGAGGATCATTTACAGAAACCAAAATAAAACGACAACCTTCATCAAATTCGGAGATTAAAACTTGTAAATCTATATGTTGATTATACAAATTTTCAATGCTGCTGAAATACATTCATAAGTGCATACCTTGGCAAAGCTCATAAAATCCGAGGTGAAGTAAATATGTTATGCCCTGAGAACAATGGAAAGGCCAAATTGATATAATAGGAAAAATATTTGCAGGAGCAGCATGGGAAATGGAACTAGTAATACACTACTATAATTTTATAATTTCTTGTCATTTTTTAATCTGTTGTCTAATTATTAAAATCATTTATAGTAGTTTTTCTATAGATCGTGTTTTTTCTATATTTTGTGTCCAAAGATGCTACCTTGATGGGGACTCTAGAGAATAACTACTGACGGTATTTAGTGACGTCAAATCTTAACCCTGCCAATTAACATGTAATTACTTAGCAAAAAAATTTCTGCCAAATAACTTTGGCGGCGACACGAATTAATGTGAAAAGCAAACATCTTTCCCATCAGATTATGATTTAGAAAAACAAAATTTCTTGCCTAACTACCTATAAATAATTTGCATTTCCTTCGGTGGATAAGCATGAGTTGCAGCGCAGACTGTATACATTAATGCACCAGTAATCTACATTTAAGGTATTTAATGCATCCATAATCTCTGATTATGATGCACGAAGCGATTTCCTCTGATATTTTTCACCGTATTATGATGCCTCTAATGCATTTACTTATTTCTGGTTTGTAGTGTGTATACCATTTTTTGTCAGTCTTACATAGCTGCTCTTTGTTTGAGTTCATGGTTTTGCATATTATTCTGTCTCATTCGTTTCATCTAACGAATACGTTGTTTCTTGTGAATTCTGGACGCAATTCCCTTATCGTTTCCTTAACATACTTTATGAAAGATGGTACTCATAATAAAATAGCTTGAGCATGAACAAAATGGACAGGCCTTATAATACTAACAAGGGAAAAATTCCCTTTATATCATTATGATTTCACTTCGTTGGATTCTCCCCTTTAAAATAAATCCTATCTCTGTCGAAGGTATGATCTCATTAAAAACCCCAGCTTCTTAGTACATAATTGTTTCAAATGTTCATATTCAGAAACTAACTCCGTTGGCTGATTCCAGGTCTTGTTTAAACATACTTAGCCGAAAGAGACTTCTAATCATCCAAATCAACACAGATCTACATTTACCCTAAATCTTTGTAACGCGGGAGAAAATTAAAATAAAAACGAAGAAGAAATCAACGAAATAATGACTACTGATAAGTAAAAATTTCATTGAACAATGGAAACAGAGTATAAAATATCAACAAAGAAATAGTAACTTACGAGTAAAATATCCCGAAAATACAGCAATTTCTTCTTTCCCAGTTGTTGCGGTAGAGCGTACACATACACATTCAGATCCCCCTTCTTTCCACTGGGACTCGAACCCACAATCACCTGGTTGGAAGTCAAGACGCCTTATCGAATAACAGTGTTTTTAATCCTTGGCATTTCATAATTATCGAGGTTATAACTTACATGTGTTCCTCAGTTTTGGAATTTTGGATCCGCGCACAACTCATCAAATCGATATGGAATCCAATACGAAATAGAGAAGAATGAATGCATATTTATATTTGCTACATTGGGCAGATTACAGTTATGAAATTTGGCATGGTATTTCACCTGCCCCGAACTGTTCTCCCCACACGCATTTCTGGTTTGTAGTGCGTGAAGCGACTTCCGACGATATTCGTCTCCTAGTTAAATTTTGTTTATATATCATCTGTTCTTCTGCCATTGAAGGGAAGGAAACAATAACATGGTGTTGGCAGCTCGTTCACAGAGTGCAATGCTTATGACCGTATGGCCGAATTCCTCCCCTAGTACTTTTTCAATTTTTCCTTCACAATTCTTTTTTAGTGCTGTTTTTGTAGAGATTTATAAAGATATTTGAAAATGCTTTTCATTCAAATCACCGACTTTAGTTTCTGAGAATCTGAACTACAAAAATCAATATTAAATTAATGATTCTGTAGAGTACTAATAAATGCTGTCAAAATCTCACATAAAAGCTAGGACACTTGTCTTTTTAACATTTTTTTGTTTTTAAATTCTGAAAAATTGATAACTGAATAAGGCCTTAAATTAGTCACTTCAAAACCTAAACACCAATCACATATTTAAAAAAAATAAACATATTCATTTATAAATTGATTAAAATTATTTATAGGAGTTTTGAACTTTAGAACTTGATAAAAAAAATAATAATAAATGAATTTGATTGGATGATTTAATAAAATTAATAGGTTGTGCTGAAAGGTATAGTATTCCTTACCTATGGCAGGAACTAATAAATTTAGCATAGTCATTCAATACCCAGTTGGAAAAGTATTGTTTGTCAATGCTCTTTCCACGTTCTTCATAATTTTAAGGTTGTTGAAATACTTATAAACTATTCTATGAGAAATGCCAACCTCGTCACATTTCCAGTCAAGACTAGGTTTCAAATTTAAAGTATTAGCATCAAAGCTTTTGATGTACATATTTATTAGTAAACTATAAAAACAAATGCATATTTTACACACAAACATAAAGATATATAGATGCATCCATACCTGTGAGCTATTTCCATAATATTTTATTAGCAATAGTATGTCCCCATAAAATAACATCTTTTTGCAAATTCCCATGCTTAATGTTCAATATTTTGAAATTACATAGCATTTATCGTATTAGCATCACCTAAAAAATGTTTGCTAGCTGGAATATCCATAGCCCATAAACACAAAGACAACCCTTTCACCCTTGTGAGAATATGTGCTCACATATGTTTCATCGATGGTTAGAATAATTCTTGAAAGATTCTACATTATCCTAACATAACCATCAAAATCAGGGCTTTCTTGAACACAAAATCCATTCACAAAAAAATTATGAAGATTTGGATAGATCTGATACAAAGCTCTTAAGCACGTCTTATGAGAAAAAGGAAGCTTATCACTAGGTGTTGCTCCCTTCTTTAACAGATCAATCCAACCAGTTGGATCTCTCCAGTAAATTTGGTCAACAGAATAAAACATTCCTTCAACCATGTGATCCGGATTTGATTCATCTGGGAATGGCATAAAAATGTAAGAAGTTACTCTGAAATGGGAAGCAACCTCCTCCTTGCATGTGTCCATTCTAGTCCAAAGGAATGAATTTAGTGCTCCCATTTGAGAAGTGTTGAAAACAAACAAAAGAATAATCACTTGATGTGTACCACTATGCAATACTTTTAATTGCATATTTTAAAATGATCATGTGATTCAGTATGCTTAAAACAAACTGTCAATCACTAGTAACACTAGTACCTTTCATGTCATATACTCGTAGAACCTATAGAAAAATAAATAGTTTATATCCATGCATAGAAAATAATATTTCCAATGCAAACTCAATTTTTTTAGAAGTATCACGAATTTCCTCAATCATGTCAACAACTTCCAAATTTAAAACAAAACAGACTTGATTATGCAACAAAATAATGTGTAAGCTATAAGAACTGAATGATTGTTCTCTTTAATAATGCATTACAAGTACGGAAAAATTAAACATGAAATTGGTGTGACATTAGAAGATGTGAAGTTCAGTATTATTATATTCAGAGAGACTTGAAGATTTTTTCTTATTGGATATCTTGTGACTGAGTACATCTTATTTGGGATAAAAAAGGATTGCAATGAAGGGCATTTTAAGATAGATCTATGCCTCAGAATACAAAATATTGATGATTGTTGATTTCACATTTGCACCTTCCTAAAGATATTGTGCTTTTTGTAATATACATTATTTAATTCAAGGACCAAAAGATAAAACCATGTCAACCACATGTAACCAATCATTTACTCTCCTCATCTCTGAGACAACAGAAGTTCATCGTATTTATCAAGTTATCATTATTCAAATCATGTTAAAATGCTCACTACCTTTAACATCACAAATAAATTTATCAATAATTGCATAATTTGTTTTTTGTCATTAGTAATTACATGCACAATTATTACCCTTCCATGGTTTGTGTTTCTTTGAGTGAAAAACATCATATGTAGTTGAATAAAAAATTGTGAAATAAATACAAAAGTAGGTTGTCAACAAATTTTACGTATAACATTTTCGAAGTCTTACATTATTAGCAACTTCAGGCACAAATATTACCCTTCCCTTGTGTTATCCCAAAATTTGAACACAGGTGATTTTTTTGGGATAACCATGATGAATTCAAAATTGAAAAGTGTGTTCCCAAGTTTGATGAATTCAGATTCCAAATGCATAATCCTTTGCCCAATCCTCTACAAAAAGTGAATCATTGATGGAATACACATGCCCTGATATTATTGCTACATTAACTGTAACCGCCAAAAAAAAAATGAACGCCGACGCAACGACGACAACGACAAAACAACGCCGCAACAAACAAGCGACCCGAAAATGTGACAATTTTTTTTTGAAATTTAAATTTTAGCAAGGTAGAGGTTCATGCTTAATTTGTTTTATCCGCAAGTTTCGAGACCTGCTTGACTTCGGAAATAGATAACCTCCAATCTTTTTCCTTGTATTCCGATAGCAAAAAATAAGAATCTATATGGTTGTCGCATTTCCAAATACTCGGGCTTTACTTCAAAATTTGCCATTTTTTGACCCCCTCCTTAACGGAAAACTTCGGGTTTCAGCATGGTGTTACAAGACTTCATAAGGGTATCTGGTCACTGATCCCGTATTCACATTATGATCCATTTTATAAGAAGGTAAAAGCGTCCAGGGTAAAGGTATGTATTATGGTTTTATTGATCTCTTTCTTTTGATATAGTTTAATGTATATCTGTTGAGGTATGTAGCATGGTTAATGCAAATATTGCTATTCTTGACGACCTTTTGGAAATCTCTTAACATATAATCATCAATATCTCTCCAAAGGAATTTGATACTTTTAATTTAGGGGATAAATATAAATAGATATATTATCAAAATCTATATTCAATTGGATCTATGCGCCTATCAACAAGGACATTAATATCCTCCAAATAAACTTTTTTTTTTGTGTCTATTGAATTTCAAATTATATTTAAGTTATACAAATACATACATATGACCAAAAATTTTCACATAAACAATTCCCATACGCCTATATCTATATTGACAAATTTGAAATTTGTATTAAAGGAAGAAAAGTGAATATGGGGGGGAAAAATAATATGTTTTCAACTATGCTAGAAACTTTTGGTAGGGGCGGTGGGTTGCATCACCCAACTGCCCACCACTTACTGCCTCCTCTACTTGCGTGTGGACTTCTCCCAATGCTGGCCGCGTGCTTTCCTTGTTTCTTTTTTTTTTGATTCTATTAGATTTGCAAAACCTTTGTCTTACCAGTTGGCCTGCATGAAAGGACTGTTATGAGCCGCGTCAAGAAGGAAAGTTAATATGGTAGTTGATAGGGGGAAGCTACGGCGCATGAGGGGGGCGTGCATCCACCGTCTAACCGCCCTTGGCCGCGTGAGGAAACTGGCAGAGTGTGGGTATAGACACAGGTGGAAACAGCCGTGGTTTTCTCTCCTTTCTCTGCCCATGGCCGTGCCACAACCACAGTCCCCTTTCCCTTGTTTTTAAAACGGAGAACGCATTAACAAGGCGCAGGTACAGGCGCCTAACTCTATTTGACTCTCCTCAGGCCACGCATGATACAAGAGGCAAGGAACAAAGGTAATGGCGCGTGCACAGTCCAGAAGAGGAGGCGCTCCAGCAGCAGGTTGTCCAACTATGTTGTTATCTGTACAGTATCGAAAGCAAATTATTCTACAAAATTTCCACAATTTGGCATAATTGTAGAATAATTATGGCATCTATATGATAATCTAGCTATTGATTTTTGTAATTATTGTGGATTTTATATAGTATATTTATATTGTCAATAATTTGTAGAAAACTCACATCTTCAAACCTTCATTATAGACATTCCACATTTTAAACAAAATAATATTAGATTTTACTATAAATATTAACCACCACACCTATACTTGCACGAAATATTTTATGAAGGTTGATATTAAATTATAATATTGTGGAAATGCCACATTAAAAAATTTAAAGTTTTTACATGTGTGTGTGTAGTTTTTTTTTCCATTTTTACATATTGTGGATGTTCCACACTTAACATAAATGTTAAAGTTTTTCAGACAATTCACATATCCAACCCGTTTTCATTGAAAATTCTCTCTCTCTCTCTCTCTCTCTCTCTCTCTCTCTCTATATATATATATATATATATATATATATATATATATATATCATATATTTATATAGATAATATTTTTTAAAAATGGTGTATAATTATTGATACTCGTTATTCAAATAACACATAATTAACAATTCAATTTTTTGTTACAATATTTTAAGAAACATTTCTAAAATTTATTTAGGTAAATTACTATATATATATATATATATAATGAAAATCCAATAATTTTAATTATTTCTTCAATATTTTACAATTCACATTGCAAATCAAAGTTTAAGGTAGATAAGTTCATTGCAAATTGAAAATGTAATCAATACTTCCTAAAATCTTTATTTATTACCACTTTATGCCACTTATAACCTTCACCATGTGTGTATCTTTCCCGTTGATTTAGGTTTGACCAAATCTCAATCACCACTTGTCAAAATTTCAACCCCAGGCACTGTTTGCATGCATTTTTGTGTCTACTCAATATTTGACACCCTGTAAAAAAGATCTCCCACGATTCCCTAATCTTTTGTTTGATTCAATTCTTAATTTTTATGAGGTCACTTGCATGTTGACCATTTGTTCCGGGAAGAGGGGAAAGTTAGAGATTAAAGGGCATTGAGTGGATGAAGATAATCAAAAAACAAAAATGCACATGCTGGCAACCCAACAAATTTCAATCAATGTTAATAACTAATCCTAAGAAACCACACCACCTGTTACAAAAACCTTGGATTTGGATGAGATCACCATAGTGTTTTTATTTATTAGTTTTTTAGGGGCATTGTTTTTTTTTTCATGTTTCTGATGGTTGTTTTCTTATAGCTGGTGGATTTCCTTCGGTATCATAGTTCGTTGGGTTGATGAGAGCCTCAAATATTATCTTTTGATTTGGCTATGTTAGACAATCTAGTAAATTTTGATAGATCTGTATGTTTCGTATTCATGGGTATTTGTTTTTTTCTATCATTGCTTGATAGTCTATCTTCCATTTTTATTATACTCTCAACACTTATTAATGAAGTCTCATTCTAGTTTCATGTGCATCTTATATGTCTATCTTTGTATACCATGTGTTCTACATTAAGTGTAGATCCATGACTAATCTATTTGTAGACTTCATACATCGACCTTGTATTGGGTTCATGCATTCAATTTTTGGTATTTCTCAGTGAGTAGTTTGCAATGGGGCCGACATTATAGTCAAATATCTACACTTCACGCTTATGCATGGTGCTGAATTTTTTTTCAATCGGTGATCAATTACACATGGTAGACTTGCTATAGACATGGAATTATATCCTCCTCAATGTCTAATTTGTGAATACATCAGGGAAAAATAGATCATCTATGTTTTTAATTTCAAATTCCATTCAAGATTGAAGATTCGAACCAGGGACATGATCGCTGGCCAAATTTCTATGATTTTGAGGTATAGTGGATGTGGAAGGAACACTTACCAGACATCGGTTTGATCCCCACCACTAGAGATTAGAATTCTAGAGTCACTTACTGGACGTCATTCTGATATGCCACCAGTTGGTTCATTTTGAGATCTTAAAGCTGCAAATGGAGATAGAGATGGCTCCATTGATTAGTTTTAGGCCTTGTCTATGGATCCTAAAGTTTTAGTTGGAGGAACTGTTAACATTATATATTTTCCTCCAACAAATAGTTTTAGGTCGCGTAGATCTAGCCAACAAATAGTATGAATAAGGAACAAATTTAACTCTTCACAATTAAAACTTTAGGATTATTTGATGCAAAACATAGATATATTACACATTTATCTTTATTTAGGTGGCCCCAGCTTGGCCACATAAGTCTATCTTTATTTAGAGGAATATGTTTGAAATTTTTTCTAATTAATTTATTCCAAAGAAAGAAACCTGTGGTATGCGGATCGAAGAAAGAAATCTGATACCTTTAATGGATGAAAAAAGAAATCTTTTATATCTTTGTAATAGGTATGTATTTTCACTTGGGTTGATATATTTTGTGTTAACTGTAATATGAAGACTAATATTTTTGTAAAGTTATCTCATATCTTGAAATGACCTTTCACACTTTATATATGCTATTTTAAAGCTTTGTTGCTCATTAAAGGCAAGGCACCGTGTAGCTGTGTACAACTAGCCTATTTTCCACTTTATTTTGTTTATAACTTTAATGAATTTTTGTGTTGGTGAATCTAACATTTCCTTAAGTAATGGCGTGGAGTAAAAGGAATTAGATATCATCTCTTATTATTTTTGTCTTTTCAAAATGAAAATCTTAGAGCAATACAATGATCAAATATTTGAATCTCATCAAAACATTGCTTAATTGAGTTTTTACCCTACATGACATAAATGGAGGTTTTGTATATATGCAAATACGACTTTTCTAGCCTTTTTGGGTATATGGCGAACTCATGTAACTTCATAATTTTTCTTAAGTTTTTTATGAATTGCGATTAGTCGGGAAAAAATATATAGATTGTTAAATACTTTTATTTAGATCATATAATATAAATACTAAACATTTCCTTATAATATATTATTCGGATAAGATATGAAAATGAAAATTAATTTTTTAATAAATATATTCCTATTTAATAATAAAATTATTTATTTGTATGTGTTTCAAATCTAGAAAATCTACACAGAATTATTTAGACAAATGTGAAAATGGTTTTTAATAATAACTTTTCTACATTTTTTTAAAAGATAATTCCACAATTAATTATTGTGGCAATCAAATTGTAGCTTCCACCTACAAGTTTTATGTGGTAAGGACAATTGTAGAAAAAAAATGTTGAAATTTCCACAATTATAACATTAATGAGAGATATAAAAGGTTAAATTGTGACATTTCTACAAAGATTGGATCTATAGAAAAACTACATATTGGTGAAAATTGTGGAATGCTTACAAAAACAAAAATTGTAGAAATGTTACAAACATCACAAAATGTGGATAATGTACAATGTTAATATCTAAAGATTATCTACTGCAGAGTTTAATAACTTGGAGAGCATCTCTTGATAGTCCTTTGTTCATATCTTTGTCATTTTGTATAGTTCTTTTACCTAGATTAGTTGCATTATCATGTGCCATTGTGAAGTCTGCGATTTGTGATTAAATCACACATTTAACAGACATGTGTAAGCACTAGCAACTAGTTCCAAACAACTATCTTGCGAGTAAACTAAACATAAATAAAGTCCAGGTTCTCAAGCGGTGCAGCTTGTGAGGAAGAACTCCTGGAGGTGATTTGTATTGTTACAGTGATAACAACTTTTAAAGTTTACAAATAGAATGAAGGCCATCAAATTTGGGAAAATCGACTGTTCTTAAACTATTGTTTTTTTTTTTACATATTTGTAAGAGTCTGTTCAGGATTGAATGTTTCTTCAAATTTTGTGTTTTCCCATTTCTGTATGGATGAATTTATCCATCGATTCGCCCCCCTCCCATTCACACCCACACACCAAAAACGTGAACTGGACTTTTCTTGCCTGAACATGAATGGTTTCCAGTCTATTGCAACACTATTGAAATAGGCGACCACAACCCGTTTGTGCAAGCACTGCAACAGTTTAAAATGTTCGTTGTGCAATCATTTTTGCCATTTCAACAACAATATAGAATTAATTATGTCATGATATAAATAATATATACATAAAATATAACTAAAGTGGTATAAAAATTTATCTATACATCATTTATACAATACAGATGTTTTAGGAAACAAATATAAGATTTATACAAAGGATTAAATAAAACAATCTAGGAAGCAAAAGACATGTAAATGAGATGAGGGAAGTTTGAGCTTTTGATGTATATAATTAAGAATAAGTTACTATAATGAAAGGTATTTTTGTAAAATTTTCCAAACACCCTTCAAAAGGGTTCCAAAATTACTTTCAATGAGGTTTAAAGCAAGTACTACTATTATCATGTAACTAGATTATCATTCTCAAGAGAGGTTCCAAGTCAAGTACTAAAGAGAATAGATAGATTGTCATGCTTTCAACTTTTGATTCCATCTATATTACATACTTATTATTGGAATTCAACAAAAACAATTTTCGTTCAATATTTGTTACAACACTTTCCAATAAATCTTAGAGCAAGAAATACTATCATTCCAATGCAACTTTTCTTAAAAGTCTTGTTTCACATATCCTACTTCATGTGGAAACTGATTTACAATGATAGAAGCTAAGGAAAGAAAAACAATATTACATTTCTTTCTCCACTCAAGGTGGTTAATTACATGATGTTTTAACATTGTCAACAACAAGATTCATGTGCTCCAAAGTGTTCTTCTTCCATGCTGCAAGTTCCATGAAGTTCAATCACAACCAAGATAGGGGGAGAGGCAACACTCTCCTCCCAACCAAATCTCAATGGAGAAGAGAAGCAATCTCCTCCATTGACCCCCGAGCCCCAAACACAACACAATGAAAGGGTGGTCTCCAACTCAAGGCAACAATACATGCTTCCACAATACAAGTTCTTCACAACATTCAAGCTAAAATAGAAGCACAAAGAGACACACAATAACATCAAACATTACACAACAAGGCTTGCATCCAAGCCAACAAGAGAAGGAACTATGGGATTATTTTCCTTATGCCTCCCAAATGAGATGAGATGCCCATCCAAAACCCTCCACAATAAAACACAAGCCCCTATAACTCTTATGCCTCCCTCAAGTACCCCTTTTTCCTCCCATACTCTTATGCCTCCCTCCTCTTATGGCTCCCTCAAAGACAAGGTAGAATGTAAACATTCCTACCCAAGATGGGCATCCCTCTCAAACTCCCTCCACAATATCCTAATCTACTCTTTTGCCTCCCTCATGAGTATTCCCATAGACCTCTCCTATACTACACAATAAGCATTCAAACCATTTTTCACAATACACCAAAGTAAACATGCATTTTTTCCACAATTTTAGCATAGAAGCAATAATAATATGAAAGCAAAAACAAAGGAGAGGGTTCCCTACCTCTCCATTGGAGAAGCCTAAACCAAGAAACTTGTCCAAGCTCCTTCCCAAATCAATCCAAGCATGCAAGTCCAAAAACTCTCTTTATCTCTTTCTCCCAATTCTTCTCTCTCAAAAATAACAAAGGAGAACTCTTCAACAACACAAAAACAAAGCTCTAACCCCCTCAACAAGAGAGGAAGTTTCAATAAATAGATCAAAGGTAAGGGTGAGGGTGATGTGGCTCCATGTAGGATGCCACATCACACATCCTCAAACCATCTCCCAAGGTCAACTCAAATCCCAAAACACCATAAATGGGTGGTTGGGTTGAATGACAACCCTCTTCCACATTCAACCCTTTCCCATGTGCCTTAAGGCACAATTAAATGCAAAATGAGGAAAATGCACTCCAAAGTCATATTTCCCTTCCCAAAACAATAAATAACCCCCTTTTTGGATTCCCAACCCATAGATATGGTTGGTAAGGGGTTTTGGGAAGTGTGGGACAAGTTTAACTTGTCCCACAAGTCCCCTAAAATTGCCCTCAATCTCAAATTCGAGATTCTAAGAGCATGGAGTGGTCAACACTCAAAGCCAAGCATTCAATACAAGAGGACACACAAGGCTCAAGGAGCCAACAATCAAAATTTATTACACCCACTTGACTTTCCCCAAGGCTTAAAAACTAAAACAAGATATTACATTAATCCAAATACACTTAACAAAAGTAATTTAACAAAAGGACTTCACAAAAGAATTCACCTACTAAATCAAGTAAAACAAGTAATAAAATTCTTACCCCCTTGGTCACATTAGAAAATTTCCCCCACATGGAAATTTTCTCAACACATAAAAGAATAAAGGCTAACACAATACAATTTACTAGTTGCCTTGACGACCAATGTTGTAACCACCCGACATTCTGTTGTGTTTGGTCCCCAATCCCCCTCATGGTTGTGATCATGCTGTGTTTCCTGCAAAATGTAAAATACCCTCTTCAGTCTTGCGGCCATGTCAAAATATCCAAAATAACCATATGCATGGAATTTATTAACTTCTATACGTAATTCAGGCAATCATTATTTCTAGGTCTAAATCACAACTTAACTATGCATTTCATCATTATCCAAAATTATAGTAATGTAAATTTAACAACTACATTCTACTCATCATGGCGAAGAAATCCAATGTTAGAACACATGCAATATATCCATATAAAAATAATGTCGGTATCCAATAGTTTGTCCATGAGTCAGTGTAGATCATACTGAAAACAAAATCCAACCATAATCCAAATGCATCTAGTCACAAAACATCATGCTAATCAACATAAGTATAAGCCATGTCCATATCTAAAGTCTGCATAACTCAAAATGATAATCAACTAAGTGTCGTAGGGAAGTGGGCATTACATCCCCCTCCCCTTAGACTAGACTTCCTCCTGGAAGTCACTGAAATAAGTGTGGAAACTGAGCTCGCAATGATGTAGCATCCTCCCAAGTAGCAGCAGTCTCATCGTATCTGTCCCATTGGACCCAAACCTGATCAATCTCTCTGCCGCGAAGGCTCAGAGTCCTGCGATCTAAAATGTGCACGGGCTCCACCATCACCTGCCCCTGATCCTGCACCTGCAATGCAGTCCAATCTAGTACATGAGAAGGATCAGAAACATATCTCCTAAGCACAGAAACGTGAAATACATCATGGACACGTGATAAGCTAGGTGGCAGTGCTAGACGATAGGCTAAGGGGCCGAGGCGCTCCAAGATCTCAAAGGGACCCACAAATCTAGGAGCAAGCTTAGAACCTTTTCCATAATGGATAGGGCTCTTATGTGGCCTGACACGAAGAAACACCTTCGTGCCTACCTCAAAACTGCGATCTGTCCTATGTTGGTCTGCATACTTCTTCTGTCTATCCTGTGCCTCCTGTAATCTCTGTCTGATTAGGGTAACCTGCTGCTCCATGTCCTGTAATAATGCTGGCCCAAGGGAAACCCTGTCCTCAATCCTATCCCAACTAAGAGGTGTCCTGCACTCTCTGCCATATAATGCCTGAAAAGGAGCCATGCCTATAGAACTCTGAAAACTATTATTATAGGCAAACTCCACCAAATATAGATACTCCTCCCATCTCGACTGATGATCCATCACGTACATCCTGAGCATGTCCTCCAAAATCTGATTCACCCTCTCTGTCTGTCCATCTGTCTCAGGGTGATAAGCTGTACTGAAATTAATCCTCGTCCCGAGGGCATACTTCATGGTGGTCCAGAAATGGGAGGTGTACAAAAGGTCGCGGTCGTAAATGATCTTCCACGGAATCCCATGCAATCTGACAATCTCATCAAGATATACTCGTGCTACTGCACTTGCCGTGTAAGTAGTCTTCACTGGAGAAAAGTGAGCTACCTTCGTCAATTTATCCACCGTGACCATGATGGCGTCGTGGTGGTATCTCGACGTCAGCAACCCAACAATGAAATCCATAGAAATGGTGTCCCACTTCCACTCTGGTATGGCGTGAGGATAGAGAAGGCCAGCTGGATGCTGATGCTCGGCCTTCACCCTCTGGCACTCTAAACAACGGGATACAAATGAAGCTATGTCTCTCCGAAGTCCTCTCCAAAAGTACAGCTGTCTCAAGGTGGCGTGTATCTTCTTCACCCCGGGATGGGCTGAATACGGTGCACGATGAGCCTCTATCAAAATGTCATGTCTCAAACCTCCATCTCTGGGAACATATATTCGACCTCTGTGTCTAAGAAGACCATCTACCTCTAATGAGAATCCATCAAATCTCCCCTCAAGGGGTCTCTGAGACTCAATCTCTGCTCTGGCTGCAAGGTAGAAAGTATCCTGAGGAAGCTGCTGCAAGATCCTACTTCGCAAATCTGTGCCCACTGAGGTGGCCATAGCCACATGTCTCTGTCTACTCAAGGCATCTGCAACCACATTCTCCTTTCCTTTCACATGCTCTATCTCCATATCATACTCACAGAGTAACTCCATCAAACACCGATGATGAGCATTGAGATTGGGCTGCGTGAAGAGGTGGCGAAGACTCAAGTGATCAGTCCTGAGGGTAAATCTCCGGCCAAGAAGAAAATGTCTCCATCGTACTAAGGCATGTACTACTACTGCAAGCTTGAGGTCATGGGTCAGATAATTGAGCTCATAATCTTTGAGTTTGCGAGACTCAAAGGCAACTACCCTACCCTCCTGCATTAGCACTCCTCCAATTCCTGCCAAGGAAGCATCTGTGCATACGAAAAACTCTCCATGAGGATCCGGCATTGCAAGGATAGGTGCTCTCGTAAGGCACTCCTTCAGTGTACTGAAGGCCTACTCACATTTATCTGTCCATACAAACTTCTTCCCTTTCTGCTGAAGAGAAGTGATGGGGTGCGCAATCCGAGAGAAGTCCTGAACAAACCTCCTGTAGTATCCTACTAATCCCATGAAACTACGCACCTCGGTCACACTAGTGGGTGCTGGCCAATCCATGATGGCTCGAATCTTGGAAGGATCGACTGCGATACCTTCCCCAGAAATAACGTGGCCCAAATACTTCACCTCAGTCTGAAAGAACGCACACTTCTCCAAGTTCCCGTAAAGGCGCTGCTCGCGAAG
The DNA here is from genome assembly GCA_019776745.2 of Taxus chinensis. NCBI lineage: Eukaryota > Viridiplantae > Streptophyta > Pinopsida > Cupressales > Taxaceae > Taxus > Taxus chinensis. The sequence goes on along the minus strand of JAHRHJ020003633.1, from coordinate 36,198 downwards.
ACACTGAAGAACTTGGCGAAGGTGCCCCTCGTGCTCCTCACGCGTGCGTGAGTAAATCAGAATGTCATCAAGGAAGATGAGCACGAAGCGATCAAGGAAGGTCCTGAATACCCCATTCATCAAACTCATAAACACTGCGGGGGCATTCGTCAAACCAAAAGGTACCACTGTGAACTCGTAGTGGCCATATCTCGTGCGGAAAGCTGTCTTGTGAATATCTGTTTCCGCAATCCTGAGCTAATGGTATCCTGACTTAAGGTTTATCTTGGAGAAAATGGTAGCCCCCTTCATCTGATCAAACAAATCATCAATGCATGGAAGGGGGTAACGATTCTTGATCGTTACTTTATTCAGCTGACGGTAGTCAATGCACAACCGAAGAGATCCATCCTTCTTCTTTACGAAGATAACTGGTGCACCCCAAGGGGATACGCTAGGTCAGATTAGGCCTTTCTCCAGAAGGCCCTCCAGCTGCAACTTGAGCTCACATAACTCAGGAGTAGTCATCTGATAGGGTGCTCGTGAGATAGGCTCTGCGCCTGGAACTAGATCTATATGGAAGTCGATCTCACGTGGGGGAGGTAATCCTGGTAGCTCCCCTGGAAACACATCGGTGAACTATGATAAGATTGGATGATCATCGAGGGAAGGTCCCCCTGACTCATCCTCTGATCTGTCACTAACTGTAACAGCATACAACTGGCAACCCCGTCGCACACACCGCTTAAGATGTATAGCGGAGATGGTGCGAATAGAGACGGGTCTCTTAACCCCTGATATCACTGACTCTACCCCGAGATCATCTATGCAAGCAATAGTCTTGTGGTAACAATCCACTCTAGCTCTGTGGGCGGACAACCAATCCATGCCTAAAATGATGCCATAAGATCCTAATGGAAGGATCCTAAGATCAGAAGTAGTGGTGAAGGGTCCCAAATCCACTACACACTCCTTGACTAAGGAGTCTACAGAAATCTTGGCTCCAGAAGCCATCTCTGCGTCCCAACTACGGCCCTGCCTAACTACCACCAGCCTACAACGCTCTACCAAAGATGGTGCAATGAAAGAATCAGAAGAACCAGAATCAAATAATATAGAGGTGGAAATACCTCCAACACTACCTGTCGTCTCAATCACAGTACTCTGATGCTCAGCCTGGCGGTTCTCGACCACTGCGTAGATCCGATGACTCCGTGCCATATCTCCAACAGTAGGCTCTGAGCTCTGTGTCTTACCCTTGGTAGGGTTAAGTGGGCAATCTCTCCAAATATGCCCAACGACTCCGCAACCATAACAGCCGCCTGATCCTCTCCAGTGGGAAGCGGCTCCAGCCGGTACTCTAGATGACTGAGATATAGATCCTGATGATCCGGCTATGGATTGCTGAGGTCTCTGCTGACGAGCTCCGACTGACTGAGCTCTCGATGCACCTTGTGTCTTGATGGGACCCCTAGGAGGAGGCCCCATACTACGTCCTCTCTGTGCATCGAATCTCTGAGGAGGTCGGTAAGGTGGGCGGGTCTGCTGCTGCTGCTGTGGTGGCCTAAATGAAGCCTGCCCTGAACTCTGTCCACCCCGTGGAGGAGGAACTGACCCCTTTGACCTACTATCCTGCATCTGCTGGATACGGCTCCGAACTCTATCTCTAGCCTGCTATGTCTTCCCCCGTGTCTCCTCTGCAATATAGGCCTTCTCCATGGCCTCTGCTAACGTATGTGGGCAGTGAATGCGCACTGCGCCAGCTAAATCCAAGTTCAGGCCCCGGATGAACCTATGAATCCGTACCTGCTCATCCTGCATATAGTCGACGTACTGAAGTAGGTCCAGAAATCGACTCTCATACTCAGCTACTGTCATCGATCCCTGACGGAGGTCATGAAACTCATCTATCCGCTGCTGAATAAACCTCCTGGGTAAATACCTGCTCCTGAACCGCTCCTCAAACAGCTCCCAGGTAATCGTCTCTGAGTCGACATGGAGCTTCTGCTCCTCGGTCCTCCACCAGACTCCTGCTCCATCCTTCAGAAGATGGATCGCAACACGAGCTTTCGTGTTGCTACTACAAGGACAGAGCTTGAAGCATCCGCTCAAGCTCACCAACCAGGCCTCTACCTGGAAACCACCTATATCTCCTGAATACTGAGATGGTCGCAGCTTCAGGATCTCCCTGATATGGTCTGCAGCTGATGTATGACGAATCCTAGGTCTCTCTGTATGCTCCTCCCTCTGTCTAGGGCTCCGAGACCTGTCCCTATGTTCCGAAATCCTGTCCCCATGTCCTCTCTAAGGCGACTCTGCCCTAACCGACACTGCACGGAAATTCTCTACTCTGTGCTCCTCTCTGTGTCAAGGGGATGCCTGGGCATCTACTGATGGCTCCAAACTATGCCTAGTAAGTCGTCCTCCCAAGGGCTCTACGCGTATAGCGGCATTGACATCCTGAAGTGTCTGTAAAATCTGAGGCAGAAGGGCTGCTACGGCCTGCTCTGGCGGTGGTATGTCTAGGTCTATGTGAAGAGACCCCTCGCCCAATCCGCGCCTCCTGCACAGATCAAGGCGAGAGTTAGTTCACTGTACTAGGTCTTGTGCTAGTTTTCAAAATTTTTTGTTTACTATAATTATCAACAATATGGCTTTCATATTTTAAAAAGAATAATGTTCTGTACTAAGTTAAGTGTTCCTGTTTCTGCGTTTTCCTGCATGTGCCCAAGGGTCCCAGCTTCGAACCCCTGGCTCTGATACAAAAATTTAATGCCGCGAAAAAAACGACGCCACACTCATGACATCGACAAAGACGACGCCGCAACAAACAAGCGACTCGAAAATGCGACAATTTTTTTTTGAAATTTAAATCTTAGCAAGGTAGAGGTTCGTGCTTAATTTGTTTTATCCGCAAGTTTCGAGACCTGCTTGACCTCGGAAACAGATAAGCTCCAATCTTTTGCCTTGTATTCCGATAGCAAAAAATAAGAATCTATATGGTTGTCGCATTTCCAAATACTCGGGCTTTACTTCAAAATTTGCCATTTTTGACCCCTCCTTAATGGAAAACTTCGGGTTTCAGCATGGTGTTACAAGACTTCATAAGGGTATCTGGTCACTGATCCCGTATTCACATTATGATCCATTTTATAAGAAGGTAAAAGCGTCCAGGGTAAAGGTATGTATTATGGTTTTATTGATCTCTTTCTTTTGATATAGTTTAATGTATATCTGTTGAGGTATGTAGCATGGTTAATGCAAATATTGCTATTCTTGACGACTTTTGGAAATCTCTTAACATATAATCATCAATATCTCTCCAAAGGAATTTGATACTTTTAATTTAGGTGATAAATATATAATAGATATATTATCAAAATCTATATTCAATTGGATCTATGCGCCTATCATACAAGGACATTAATATCCTCCAAATAAACCTTTTTTTGTGTCTATTGAATTTCAAATTATATTTAAGTTATATAAATACATATGTATATGATCAAAATTTTTCACATAAACAATTCTATACACCTATATCTACGATTGACAAATTTGAAAACTAAAGGAATAAGAGTCAAATACGGGGGGGGGGGGGGGGGGAAGGCATTTCAAACTGTGCTTTAAATGCCAGAACGGTTGGGGCGGTGAGTGGTTCATCGACCCCTGCCCACCATTACTGCCTTCTACTCCTTGTTTCTAAAAACTCATGTGATAGACTTTCCTCAAACCATATAGATTTGCAAACTTGGACCCACGCATGATACAAGAGGCAAGAACAAAGGTAATGGCGCGTGCACAATCCAGAAGAGGAGGCGCTCCAGCAGCAGGTTTTATGTTGTTATCTGTTCAGTATCGGCATGCATCTCACGACCACAGCATCTGCAAGCACTGGATTTTAAATATTCAGACGGTGACGTGACAGTCCGGCAGCTGAGTATTGCAAGTTGTCAGGCATACTACTGAAACGTATCATCATTTTGATTTTACAAGATTAGCATCAGTTATGTTGCTCTCCGACACGATTTACAGGGTGATTGACTGGTCTTGATTTTGAGATAACTTCACATTTGTTTGGGCAGTCGTGCTGAACACCTGCCATGTCCTTGATATTCGTGAAGCTAAGACCACTTGCAGTGTCCTAACTCTGTCTTCGAAAAAAATATGTGTAAACTATTTGTTAAGCTTTGCAACAATTTAAATATTCGCTGTGCGAAGCCAGTTTCCTTGTGTATCAAGTTGTCTAACAGGCATATCTGCTGTAACGTATCATCATTTTTTTTAATTAGAGTTATTCTCTTAGACACCAATTTAAGGATGATTGACTGGCCTTTTAACTAACTTTTGTTTGGGCAGTTGCAAAGTCATATTTGTGAGAAGACTAGGGACAGATTATTGAATGTGAAAATATATTTTAAGGAGCTTGAATAGTTCTGGCAAGATTTGTGAAGCTTTGTTAAGTTCTAGACCAATTATCACATTTCTTGTCTACTAATTCAGCAGAGACAAAAATAAAAACATGAATGAGAACGTCTTGCCATGAACACAGAACTTGCTTTGTAGGCATTGCAACAGTTTAAATATTCGCTGTGACAGTCAGTGCTTTGTGCATCACAGTTGAAACATAATACGCATATTGCTGGTTGTTGTATCAATTAAACATGGTAATAAGTTAAAACATTACCTGCCCTTATATGAAAAGTGGTATACATAATAAGTATTAAATTTTGTATTAAAATTCCTATCCACACAAATCAATTATAAATAGCAGATGTTTTAGTATTACTTTCATATTCTTATTTATAATGCAAACCTACTAGATTTAACATGAAAATTCATGGATGCAATAAAACTTGTAAAGGAGATTTGCACTAGATTTAAATGCTTTTGACAAATCGAATATTAAGGATGTTCTAAGAAAGTTGATTTCATTTCCCTTCTAATAATTAAAACACATATTTTGACTTTAGAGGTGCTTCCTTCCTTTTGAAAAGATACATAAGCTTGAACTATATTTCATTGTCTTACTAAAAACCATTTGAAAAGATCAAACTTCTCAATCAAGTACAAGAAGGGGAATAATAATTGTCATCTTTCAACCTTTTTTACCATCAATTTTACATACATTTCTCTTTTGGAATTCAACCAATTTTCTTTCCACAAAGAATTCAACAACATTTCCAATAAATTTTAGAGTAAGAAATACTATCATTTCAATGCAACTTTTTCCTTCAAATCTTTTACAACATATCCTACTTCATGTGGAAACAATTTACAATAATGGAAGCTAAAGAAAGCAAAACAATATTACATTTCTTTCTCCACTCAAGGTGGTTAATTACATGATGTTTTAGCATTGTCAACAACAAGGTTCTTGTGCTCCAAAGTGTTCTTCATCCATGCTCCAAATTCCAAGTATTTCAATCACAACCAAGATAGGGGGAGAGGCAACACTCTCCTCCCAACCAAATCTCAATGGAGAAGAGAAGCAATCTCCTCCATTGACCCCCGAGCCCCAAACACAACACAATGAAGGGGTGGTCTCCAACTCAAGGCAACAATACTTGCTTCCACAATACAAGTTCTTCACAACATTCAAGCTAAAATAGAAGAACAAAGAGACACACAAATAACATCAAACATTTGCACAACAAGGCTTGCATCCAAGCCAACAAGAGAAGGAACTATGGGAATGTTTTCCTTATGCCTCCCAAATGAGATGAGATGCCCATCCAAAACCCTCCACAATAAAACACAAGCCCCTATGACTCTTATGCCTCCCTCAAGTACCCCTTTTTCCTCCCATACTCTTATGCCTCCCTCCTCTTATGGCTCCCTCAAAGACAAGGTAGAATGTAAACATTCTTACCCAAGATGGGCATCCCTCTCAAACTCCCTCCACAATATCCTAATCTACTCTTTTGCCTCCCTCATGAGTATTCCCATAGACCTCTCCTATACTACACAATAAGCATTCTATCCATTTTTCACAATACACCAAAGTAAACATGCATTTTTCACAATTTTAGCATAGAAGCAACAATAATATGAAAGCAAAACAAAGGAGAGGGTTTCCTACCTCTCCATTGGAGAAGCCTAAACCAAGAAACTTGTCTAAGCTCCTTCCCAAATCAATCCAAGCATGCAAGTCCAAGCACTCTCTTTTTCTCTTTCTCCTAATTCTTTTCTCTCCAAAATAACAAAAGAGAACTCTTCAACAAAACAAAAACAAAACTCCAACCCCCTCAACAAGAGAGGAAGTTTCAATAAATAGACAAGAGGAAGAGTGAGGGTGATGTGGCTCCATGTAGGATGCCACATCACACATCCTCAAACCACCTCCCAAGGTCAACTCAAATCCCAAAACACCATAAATGGGTGGTTGGGTTGAATGACAACTCTCTTCCACATCAACCCTTTCCCATGTGCCTTAAGGCACAATTAAATGCAAAATGAAGAAAAGTGCACTCCAAAGTCATATTTCCCTTCCCAAAACAATAAATAATCCCCTTTTTGGATTCCCAACCCATAGATATGGTTGGTAAGGGGTTTTGGGAAGTGTGGGACAAGTTTAACTTGTCCCACAAGTCCCCTAAAATTGCCCTCAATCTCAAATTCGAGATTCAAAGAGTTTGGAGTGGTCAACACTCAAAACCAAGCATTCAATACAAGAGGACAACACAAGGCTCAAGGAGCCAACCATCAGAATTTATTACACCCACTTGAATTCCTTTCAAAACTTAAAAATTAAAACAAGATATTAAATTAATTCTAAACATACTTAACAAAAGTAATTTAACAAAGAGACATCACAAAAGAAAACACCTACTAAAACAAGTTAAAACAAGTAAATAAAATTCTTACCCCCTTGGTCACATTAGAAAATTTCCCCCTCATGGAAATTTTCTCAACACATAAAAGAATAAAGGTAACACAATACAATTTACTAGTTGCCTTGACGACCAATGTTGTAACCACCCGACATCCTGTTGTGTTTGGTCCCCAATCCCCCTCATGGTTGTGATCAATTGTGTTTCCTGCAAAATGCAAAATACCTTCTCCTTCGTGACCATATTAGTGACCAAATAATAAAACACATGCACGTATACATAACAATTTACACCATTGAACAACCTAATTAAACCAATGCTAGAATCAATTAATTCACCAATTGTTTAATTTTCTAACATTTCGATTATAACAATCCATCACTTTGCACTAAGATCACAACATCAACAATCATCTAGAAATATCCATAATTTATGTCTAATACATCCGTACAGTAGTAACAGTTAGAACATCGAATACTGATTTAGGAATCAAGCATATAAATTTACTGCAATAGTCACATCGTGTCGCAAGTATAACATGTATGTACTGTCTATCCAATAAGTAAAATGAGTGTATCAATTTCCATCTAGAAATGTTTTCTTTTTATTACGATATCAAGGTCTAGGGATCCAATAAAGAGTGACCAGAGCCTAAACAATACAACAATAGTAATGACATAACAATAAGTCTTTAACAAGATAACTATTCTAGATCATCATCATCATATCCTTAAATTAACATCAAGGTCCACGATAACATAGAGTCAAGGTAATAATAATAATCAAAACACCATATAAATCTTGGTGTCCACACCTTTTAATTTTCATGCTAACTAGAACACAGCAGTCATGTTTACGATTGTAACAATTTAGAAAAGATGCTCATGGTTCATTTAGTATCGAAGGGAAGTGGGCATTACATCCCCCTCCCCTTGGATTTGACTTCCTCCTGGAAGTCAAGGAGAAAGAGATAGGAAAAAAAAAAGCAAAAGAAAATAGGATCACACCCTTTGTGGAATTCATTTGCTTCAAACAAGTGTGGATCTACAGAACTCGAGTTTGGTCCAATGTAATTTAACAAGAAGAAGTAAGATTGCAAGGAATGAGTTCTAAATTTTCTTCAGGTAAGGTTACAAACATGAAATTCTATAGAGTAACTCTACGTGCTCAACCAAGCTACAAAACATAGCATCACAATATGAAAAGGTCAGAGGAGTCTCAAGAATAACAAAAATTATTTAGACAAGGCTAAAAAAAAAAAACAAATAAAAAAAAATAAGAAAATAAAAAAAAATCACCAAGTACAATAACATTTGTACTCAAAGGTATCACAATTTGGAGATCACACGTGGTGAGGTTTAACAACAAGGAAGACACCAGAATTAGCAAAAACATTTACAATTAAGAAAACTATTCATGGGAAGCACTTATATAACTCAAGAGGGCACAATCAAATTTTCATGGTAATACTAAGGAAAAACGTGACCATAAGGTTTCTATAACTTTATTTTACATTCAAGATCGAACACAAAACACTAACCTGATTTAGAAATGTCAAACATTTAGATAATATTTCTACTAGAAACTAACATACCAATAAAAGAGGCACCACTCACTCTACATAACACAATGGGATTTATTTATCTCAAATCCTTCTCAAGCTCAAATTAATCATGAGGAGAACACATGCATAAGTCGTAACACCAAAGAGCACTCAGGTGAGCTAGAATAGAAGGATAGGCAACAAGAGGGGGGGGGTCTAACTACAATCCAAAGTGCATCGTACCAAAAGCGAGCAACATCTTACAAAAAGCACTTTCCTTCTCAATGAGCAACATCAACAAGGTGTCACAAGAAAATAAGAAGAAAAGATGTCTTCCCAAAGTTATGTCATATCCTTAACATATGTTGCCTTAAAATTACAATAACCTAGGTCACTAAGGATTAAATAAACACACAAGGAGGTTGCTTTTCTTAAAAGAAAAATATAAGATCCAATCCTAGAAGGCCGCAACTCACATTCGTCGAGCTACGAGGCAACAAGGGTACGACGACCCAAACTCCTACAAGGGAAAAAAAATTACATATGTCTACGATCAAGGGAGTAGTACTACACAACTAGAACACATAACCATCAACAAGATGTTTCACAAATCTAGGTAGGAGACAAAACTAAAGGTTCAAATATACATTGCACTCAATACATAAATCTTACTGGTTTTATAAATTAACTTAATAAGTTCAAAGTTATAGTTTTGCTTGTTAAACACAATCCTTACAAGTTTTCTTAATTAAAACTTCCTTTTATTATGATATCACAAGTTGTGTTATAAGGAGCGCCACTAAGGTGGCATGATATCTTGCCATTCCGAATAGGTGGAAACAACATTTATTTTTACTCCTAGGGAAGGTAGATGGATAAAGTTCCTTTCTATTCTTCTACCTAGCTTATATTTCTTCTATAATCTACTGAGGCTAATTCCAGGACCATTTTCCTTTTTCTATGTCCCAACTTATTTTTCAAGTTTCAAGGTCAAATCTTCTCAATTATAATTCTATAGCAATTGGGTGAGTCATCTTAAAAGTTAAAGTTTTAATGGAAAGCAAGAGTCGAACATATCACATTATTATTTTTATGGGAGAGAGATATGAATCAACACATCACATTATTAATTCTATAGGAACAAGAGACAATCAACATAGCAAACACATTTTTAATTTCCTAAGAACTAGGAATCCATAATTCAATATGTACCACGCCAATATTTCAAGGGTTTTCCAAAGGATTACAAGCATCATTAAACATTTCTAGTAGCCTCTACCAATTTCAAATGAACTTACAAGGAAGACTCATTAAAGAGGCATATTTACTTTTACGAATTTATGAGGTTTAACAATGTTTGTTGTTTAGGCTCAAACATTTTACTTGCATAATAAGACAAGGAAAGTTTTCAAATCAACACCTATATTTCCACAAGATACCACCAACCAAGAAACAAGATGACAATGCAAATCTTACTCCAAGGACTCCACATTCCCATTAGAGATCATCAATGTAAGAGGACAATCGACTAATCTATCCAACCACGGATTCTATGACCAAGGGTTATAGTTTTAAAAGAAGAAACACAATATAAACACCACCGAGATTAAAATATTAAGATCCACCAAACTAACATCTCTTAGAGTAAGGACAAAAAGATCCATCAACATCCATAAGTGTCTCCACGTAATCCAAAGACTAATAGGTCAATGAGAGGAAAAACAAGCACACTTAATTAATCACATTTCCCGGATGGGCTTATGTCTAATCATAATTATCAAGATACATACAATCCATCAGTCAATACCTTCTATACAGAAATAAGGAAACCATGATCCAAATTAGCATGCCATCGATGGGATTTCACTACCAACCAAACATTTATCCACTTAAAATATACAGTCAACCAAGAGTCAATCCGATCCTAACACAATCCATAAGCCCATAACTAAACACATCTACTCTGACGAGGATAAAATCTCTTACTAGGTTGTAAGAGGGTCACTGTCACCGCTATCAAGCTTCCAACTAGAATGCACTACACAACGAACTCTCCAGGATCCTAGACACACTCAAGGTTTCGTCTTTCTAAAACTGAGGCATAACTTAAAGCACCTAAGATGACATTCAAGGCTCCTACGGTGTACCCCCATACGACAAAATGTCACAATACAACCAGTGTAGAACCAGCTCAACAACATGCAGGAAGGAATCACGTAACGTTTAGCTAAGTAGCCAACAGATAAACGAGCTCTGAGTCACCAGTCAAATTAAAATCCAAGAAATATTGGCAATCAAGGAAAGTGGATAAGCATCCGCATTGCAATGTCTGAAATCTCGCAAAAATATAATTACTAAAAGAGCCTCAGAGCTTCTCAATCAAATCATAAAATAAAACGCTGGTCCTTGATAAAATAAAACCAGTTTACAAATATATAAAATACAGAAAGTCAACATCACAATCACTTTGCAGCCCTTTATGGCTGCTAATAGGGGTACTATGCCTCGAGCTCCGTTTTAATAATGCATACGCTAAGCTGGATCAAAAACGACACCAAGGCCTAATATCCACTTACTCATACGGGGATTTAGTTTTCCATAGTGGCGACCAAAACTAACTCATCTAACAACTAAGAGAAAAAGGGAAGCTTTGGGTGACTAAACAACTTCTAATTTACTATGCCTGACCCCAGAACACAACCACTAATGTTAAACTACAAGAATCGCAGCTTATAATTTATCATTCCAACAAGGAAGAATCTTACGGGTTTTATCACATCATACAACTAAAGAAAAAGTTAGTATGCATCAACAACATATTTTTAAATGAAAAACAAGTTCATGTTACATCAGAATTTCATAAGAGTATCCATTTAATTTTAACATTTTTAGTTATCTAGGTTCGACAAAACGCCACTAGGCGAGTTCAGCAATTTGAAGAATTTTATTACTTTATTTTTATTTTAAAAAACACAGAGATTAAATTTTACTAATCTGGTTTTCGGGTTTCGAAGTTGGCCCAGGGTCCAAGTGTTGAACCCACGGCTCTGATACCAAAAATGTAACGCCGCTAAAACCGACGTCGCTCACGACGACGACGACGACTACCGCATCCATTGCGAACAAGCTTATTTGAACCTATCTCAGACGTTCCGCAGAGATAGGTAGGGTCATCAAACGAGCTAAATTGTCTATTGTCGGGTAATATCGTAATCGCGGTGTTTTTCAACGTTAACCTTAGAGTAAGGTATAATTTGTTACGAAATGAAAATACTATCCACTCGATTTCTTTATTTATTTATTTATTTATTTATTATTATTATTATTATTATTTTATTCTATTATATCGCGTTGCCTCCTGAAATCACGGAGCTTATGCCTTCACCTGTGCAATAGAGTTGTGGAACATGTGTTAGTGGCTTGAGTGAGATTAATTAACCTTGTAAGAAATGGAAAATGTTCTAAAATCAAATGAATAAGAAAGATTTGGACATCAAATTGATGATCCCAGTTTAGAAAGCTTGGCCTTAAGCTATTTAGTCAACCGTTGAAAATAAAGAAGTTCTCCCTTGTGAAAAGAATTGTGTGAATCATTACATGAAATTTTATAAGAACGTAAGTTAAGAATTAAGAGACACTTTAGTAAACAAGAAAATTTAACAAGAAATTCCTCATGGGATGCCCTAGCTATGAGTGTGTCATGTGGATTGGACTTCCATGTTGTCTTGTCAAAAGAAGAGTACATTGTCCTTGATAGGTGTGAGCGTTTCCGTGCTGACCTTGTGGTCTCCCCCGTAACAAGTGGTTCCTCGTGTTGGTTGTAACCTTGTAATGACATGTTGTGTCGTGTTGTGTCAAAGCAAGTCAAAAAAAAAAGTTATCCTGTGTTTCACCGTGTTGTTCGTGTTGGTACTTTTGGGTCGTTACATCATGTTTATTTTGTCTTTTTAGTCTGTAAATGGATATTCCATGTAAAGAACTCTTTGGGTAGAAAAATCCTCAGAGAAGTTATGGAACTGTTTTATTCCCTCTTAAATCCTTTATGACAGGGTTACAAGGATATATGTTTACTTTCAAACAATTACGTTGTGATGTGATTCATAGTTTACACAAAATGCTTTAGTGGTATCCTTTTGTTTCTGATTAACCTCCTCCTGCCCTTAGAAATGGCCTTCCATGATGATTTAAGATTGATTCTTCTTTGGTTACTTCATCTGTTAATGTGGGGAACCAAATATATCAGCTAGAAAAACCTCCTTTCCATCAACCTCATCCTCCATTTGTTTTTCCAATTTCCTAATTTGCATGGAATTTAAAGTCTGTGTAGGGATATCCTACCCCACAGGCCAACAATCTAAATTGTAGCATGCAGCTTCTCAAGTAGCAGAGTAGACCCTCCAGGCCAGGCTATATACGGTCTGGTCACCTCCAGCATCCAGAAAACAATCGAGGATCCTTCTTACAATGGTATAGGAGTCATTTTGTCTTGGCTATGGCTATATAATAGTTGGGCATGTTATCCATCTAGATATTCATAAACCCTTGGTCTTCCAAGCATAACTATGGATGTTGTTGCCTTATCAATCTATATCTATATCTATATACCACTATGTGTAGAGTAGAGGCACTCACCCATCCCTACCCTACAAATCTATCTCTCCATCAATATTGATGAACAAAGGAAAATCAAAATAGAAATATAAAACCCAAAATTAAAACTTGATTAGCTATAAACAACTAACTCCTCCCTAAGGATTATTCTTAGCTGCTGCAACTAGTTACAAGTGACAAAGCGAACCAATAAGGTATGAATTACCAAGAGGTCTGATCAAAGGTATGAATGACATATGTCTAAATAATAAAAGAAATTACAAAACTAAAATCTGAAAACATTACCCCTCTTGCAAACTCCACAACAATACGGATCCCATTCAAATCTCTTCCATTCAGATAATATCTTGCCTCATCAGCATCTCGAGCATCACTAAATTCCTGGAGACCAGCAAAGTGTAAAACCTAGAAATAATGAATGTATTACAGGGAACCTAGCTTTACAACCAGTAATCACTTATTGATGATTCATCTGATAAATTTAGCATGGAGAACAAGCCATATATTTGTACAAGCCATCTATAAATTTAGCTTGGAGAACAAGCCATCTATTTAGCATGGAGAACCACCCATCTATTTGTACAGGGTCCATTCTCACAAAAGATTTGGAAGGATGTTAGTCAATGGTTGAAAATGAGGAATCTCTGGCAAGGAGCAAGACTGAAATGTAGAAACAACCTTCACATAACTATGCCTCTAAATCAAATAACATATACCGTTCAGCATTCACATCTCATGAAACACATGCGCTTGCTAGTTATATACCTATTATGATATCATCAAGAGACAAAAATGAAAGATAAGGGGGTGTCTTATATTCACATCCATAATTGTAAATACACGTGTCTAAGACATATATCAAAATATGTTAATAATATACGTGTCTAAGACATATATCAACAAAATATAATAATGTCTAGAATGAGTATGAATATATATACATGTCTAAAATCTCTAAAAGTATGTCTAAAATGTTTGAAATCTATAAAATATCACTGAAGTCTCCTCCATGCACTAGGGCGAGTGCCAGACCCCTCACTACGCTCTGCTGCACCCTGCATGTTAAAAAAAAGGAATATACACATCATAAACTATATATAGCATGTACCATATATTAAAATATATAAGCAAAAATCTACAACAATTTCTTGATTAATTCAATACATTATATAACTGATATGTACAATTGATTACCTCAGTATCTGTCCCTACGCGGATGTTGGGAGTATCTACGCTACCCGTAGATCTCTGTCCCATAGATCCCGGTGAAACAAAATAAATAAAATGTAAGAAGTTGATAAATAAGTTTTTTGAATAAAGTTTAGTAATTTCTAACATTTCAATTTAGATTAAATATTAATTATATTAAAACACATGTATTTATACCTCTGCGGAATGCGTCTCCAAATGTATGGGATTGTCATCCATGACCTCAACACCAGCAAATATGTCACCAACTAAGCCAAGTTGACTCAGACCCGGAACATCGAGATCCATGTTGTTCTTAGTCAAGAGCTGTGTGTATGTGACATGGGTAGATGGTGTGGGCTGTGAAGCTCCACACACTGGAGCAAAAGCCTAAACACAAAAGTACATGTTTAATTTTAATATTAATAAATTGTAAAGTAATGATCAATTAAAATAAATTTTAATTATATTAAAGGTTTAATTTTCACACACCAGAACAGAAATGTGCTGAACATCAAGTGTGACAATCCCAACAACAGGAAGTCTATCTATAGTAGCGGCAGTAGTACCCTGACTAGAAGATACACTCCCACTCTGCTCTATAAAATCTAAAACCCCCGATAGTGGAATGCTGCAATGCTGAGAAATCACCTCATACGCATGCAACAAGTCAGCAGCCATGATGCGTCCTAGCCGACGTGCTTGAGCGGGATCTGTAACTAGCTCAAAGTCATCTAGGGAAATCAAATATGCACGAGCATATACCTCACTGCATGCATCACTGGTGCTACTGGCACCTCCACTGGTAGTATCGTGTCTCTGAAGGTACTGACCCACACTGTCAGAAGAGATCAATTGGATCTCGCGAGCAATACCAACAAGACCCTTGATAGCAGCCTCATGTGCAGTCATAACGACAGGTGCTGCGACATCCTGAAAGCCTGATAAGAATGGTTGTGGCCTTGGTACAAGCTGCCGCGCATCAACAACTGCAGGAGCTCCCTCCTTTCTATATGAATCCCTGTGGCTAAGATGGACACGCCCCCACCCTAAATAAACTAGGGAGTCTAATCGTTAACCTTTAGGTTTAAGTGAATGTCAACATGTAGATCCCTATGAAGTATAATGGTAATGGTAATTATTCAAAAAAGGCCTTGTGAGAGGCCACAAATTAGGATAAACAAAGGGGCACACAGGGGAATGAACATTTGTTTAAATAATATGCCTTATTTTCAGTTTGTTACATAAAAAATCCAACAAGAATCTTAATGACTTCCTGTTATCAGGAAAGTCGTGAGAATTCATTTATAACCTACATCCTCCTGAGGACACTTGATTTTAATGAATCCATAAAAATTTATTGATCAAGAATCAAATGGGATATGTTTCAAAACTTGTCTCTATCTACGAGATCAACCAGTATTTTTTCCCCACAATGGGATTTTATTTGCCCAATTGCTTGGATTTTGGAAGAATAGATTTGCAAATTTTGCAATCTCTAAATCAGTCCTCTCAAACAATTAGGATCGAAGAAAAGAAGCCAGACTGTAAAAAAAATGGAAAGTAAAATTCAATTAATAGTACTTTTAATTAAAAAAAATTCCTTAAGATATTCTCCTATTTTCAATGAAAATAGAAATATGATATGCAAGCTTCACTGAAAATAATTTGAAATAAGAGATTCATATACTATAAGTTAGTCATGCATGAGTGTTATGGGATCACATAGATTAATGGAACTAAAGGACGATTACTTAGATGTAACATGCAGTTTTTGTAGAATCTAATAAATGCCAAGAAATATATTGCACATATCATTGAGTGCCCCCCATACATATACATCACACAATATTTTGGTGCACGTAATAGGATTACCAAGAACATTATAAATAGGTTTCTTAGTTAACATGTGTATTATAACAAATAAACCCAGACATTATAATATACAATCTTTATTAATAATTAATCGATTATAAAGCATAATTAAAACAACAATTATAATCAAATGTAATTAAACCAAGACATTATAAGTGGTTTCTTTTTTAACAAAATAATCTCCTTTATTTTTCTTTTTAGATTGTTAATGTCTATGACTCAAACCTCTTGTCAATGTTTTATTGTACCCTTGAGGGGCAAAGTTAGTGTTATTCACTATCATTTGAGAATACATCGAACCAAGCCTTTTTTTGTACATTTTTCATTTTATATCAATTTGAGTGGTGACTGCATTTAGTATAGGTGGCTACATAAAGGGCTTGATAAAGGTAACTTGTAAATATTTAGTTGTGATCAATTACAATTCTTATAAAAAGAAAAAAGAATGCATGTTTAAATGTGTGGAGATAATATCATTGTAAAGATACATATGATGATTAACACAAATATTTCTATATAATTAATAATGACTATTTGTCATTGAGCTAGTTGGTTTGTAGCTTCCTCAATGTTGATATGACTGCTGTACAAAGATGGTTTCACCATTAGAAATATTATAATTAAATTTTGTGACTTTATTTCAAATATTTTTCATTTAGAGTTTTTTGGTACTAATTTATGATTTCACATGTCTATATAAAACTTAATATATTGTAAAGTATCTAGTCCCACATTTAAGATATACAACTCCACCCTCAACCTCTGAAAATTAAGGGCACAATTTTTTTTAAAGATGTTATTTGACATGTGCCTACAATTGGAAACAACCAAAATATTGATCAAAAGTAAAATTATTAAATGGAATATAAAACATGATAAACAATTGAATATGAGTATTCACATGATCCCTTATTTACAAGACATGAAATGGGAGAAAAACTCCTATAGAAATTGGGAAGATAGGAAATGTTAATTTCCACCATATGTGTAGTAAAGACAAAGAGTTTAAGATGGGTGCATAACAATTATGTGGACACATTAAGAGATGAGGGTTATAACCCAAAATTTGATTTAATTAGAAGTCTGGTCGTCAAACCGCATGCTAGTACAAATAAAAATAGAGGTTTAAGCTCTTTGGGTTTAAATATTGTAGGTTACATGGAAGTTATTTATAGGAATTATATCCAAACATTAAAGAGAGATGATCAGGTCAAGGACTCGATAAAAAGGAAATCTAGGTTTTTGGTCGACAAATCGATGCTTTATGCCCAACAGTGACGGAAACCACACTTTATGTAATAGTGTGGATGTAAAAATTGCTAGGGTTATATATATATATATATATATACTATAATATATAAATATATAATATACTATACTATATATACCAGTTATTTCACCCATTACGAAAAAAAAGGTTAGTAACAACCGAAACATGGTGATTATTCCAATCAAATGAATCACGAGGTTCTTCAGTGCACACCGAGAACATTCCAAACATGTAAATAGGAGAGCTGGGCTTTGAAGGAGGAATTAATTATCAAAATAATATTACAAATTGTACTTGGTTGTATTAAGGTTAAACCATTTTGATTCGCCATATGAGAAGTATATTTTGACAGTCTTTGCAATGATGAAACCATAAAAAAATATTTTGGAACTAATGTGGATTCACCTACATATCATCATAAGAATAAACTCCCTTTTACATTGAGAGATATCATGCTTATTTGGGAAAAGTGAGTCATTGTATAGTGATGAAGAGATTATATTGGACCTTTTGAATTCCTTGTGGGTAATGTATCAATATTATTAAATGAATTATGATATTAAAATTGGCATTAGTGAGGCATCCAAAATGTTGAGTTAGGTGTCTCATCGAATCTCGTAGAGAAAAAAGTTTATATTGGGTTATTAATACAATATCAAGATATTGTTACGTGGTTATGTGCATATATGTTTAATATGCCTACTTTTATCGTGGTGCATAATATTGTTGTGAATCGTGATCTAAAACATGCAAAGTAAAAAGATACATCCTAAATTTGCCTAATAAGAAATCTAAATTTTTATTTCAATTATGATTTTGTTAAACCTATCGATAACTTTGATAGATATCCCACATTGTCCCAATTGGTAAGTCAACTAGGGGCATTAAGATATATACAAATTTTTGAGATATTAATAAAGTATGCCCCATTGATGACATCATGTTTCCCTATACTAATATGATTTTTAATTTCAATGTTAGGCATAAGATTCCTTCTTTCATGGATGAGTTTTATTCGTTACAATAAAATAAAACAATAATACTCTTCAATCAAATTCTCTCATACTCAAAGTTGGCTCTTTTAAAGATGGTAATATTCATTGAACTAAAATTCACTCAAACCATGATTCTCCTAATGATTCACTCAAACCATGTTTTTAAAAATTATTGAATAAAGGCTATTATACCAAATATAGGTAATTATTATGGAATGGATTGAAAAGTAGATATTAAATATACTATATATGAAATTAGTGTTCATTGAGTCATTATTAGAATTAGTAGTTGTCTATCTAGTATTGATGTAAGAGAGATTTATATCAAATTATGAACTCCATAAATTCAAATGGATTTCTCAAGAATTACAACATTTCCGTTACATTTTACTACTCTCATTGAATTCCTTAGTTATAAAGATGAATGAATGACTACTATGAAATAGTAAGGACTACTAATATTAGTAATGTCATAAGGGATATTAGATTCTAAAATAAATTTTAAATTATTTCACTTCATTGAGGAAACGTAGTCGAATGTTGGGCATCTTGAGTTAATCAAGAGAAAGAAAGAAAATAACTATTCTCCATAAGCAATTTCGATGATCCTTTCAAACCATAAACTATCCAATTTGAATCCAAGGTTTATGAAGGCTTTCACTCAAGCAACCAAGCTTTCAACATATCATTGATTGATTGCCATCGGGTTCTATTAAAGGTTATACTTAAGTATTTCTTCTAAAATGAATATAACTTGCATGTGATAAAATTTGGCCTTCACATGGTGATTCGCACATGACTTTAAAGGGGTTTGGATTGCAAATATCATGTTTCATAATTCTACAAATTACAAATCCTTTTGCTAGCCTTATCACACCCATTGCTGGAATATTTTGACTTGACAACATTGTTGAGATATCCATGAAAAAACCATGGTTTTTGATAGTGAATATGCATAGAAAATCATATATAATATCTCACACTTCATAAGGGAAATAATACTACAAGGGTTGTAGACAATTTATAATCCTATATGTTTCAAATTTAGGTTTCTTTTGCAATAGTTCTTGACCATTTTATGTGACACATTTCATTTTAAGGTGTGCATCCCATCTATTTTGTGGCATTCCAGAGACAAGAAAATATCTTACACATATCATTAAATAATTATAACCAGGCTACTTGTTTGAAATGTGAAATGGATCTATATGGGTAGCTTGGATCTATATGGGTAGTTTTCTGGTATATCAAATTGCAAAAAATGAGCAAATGTGCCAATGTAGAGGTAGATTAATGAAAAAATATGAACAAAGCTCTCTTAAAAATGATTACACAAAAAAATGTTTAAAATTTGTTAGGGTTTTGCAAATAAAAAACTAGGGTTTCATTTATTTTATGCTCAAATCCATGGGATCCTCCATTTTCACCAAAAAAACAACTAAATGTATACCCAGTGCTTGTCAATGACCTGCTCACTCCTCAGTGGCCACGCTAGTGGGATCATTGGGCATGATGGGTGCTTGTGGTCTCGGTCTAGTTTTTGCTTGTGGGCTCGGTCTGGTCTGTGCTGTGGGATAAATACGGTCTCCTCATTTGGAACCTTCAACAGTGCTTGGTGGACTCTGGTCGGTGGGTTGTGGGCTTGGCCTGGTCTGCTATAAACTTCACGCGAAGGAGGTGGGGCAAAGGAAAGTGATTTCCTCTGTAGTGCCTCTAATAAATAAACACGGGTGGTAGTTGCCACAAAACCCTTCACGTGAAGGTCATTCGCGCAAACACCCCTTTCACATGAACCATATTCAACGCTATACGTGGTAAAAAAATAGTTGACATGTTAGTTCGCGTGAACCATGTTCATGTGAAGGGAGTGTTTGCATGAACCATATTTGTTTACCGCCCAACCACACTGCTCACTTGTGTTTTCAGGACAAAAAGTGGGACTCATCACCATGTATTAACCTTGCACCCAAAATTGCATGTGATACATTATCAGAAAAAAATGGTTACAAAATCCCCAATTGTGATTCAGGTTCTTTTCAAGAAGGTGTTTGTGTACTTCAATTCCATTTGTAGTGTATATTTGTTTCCTAGATGCTTTTACTTATCCTTCCCACGTTTTTCTATTTTCTTGCCCTGTTATGCATGTGTTGGCCTTTAGTGCCCAGAGTGCTCCCCTTACCTAGGTGATTGTTTATTCTTGGGGAAAACCACTGTCCAAAACAAGGTGGTGGTCCAGAAAACGCCACCCAGTAGGCGGAATCCTGCCCAACTTTTTCCAGTTCTCTCACACATGTTTAACATGGACGATTCAAAATTAATTTCGGTTTATGCATGATCTATGAGCCAATTGTCTAAAATTTCTGTAATTGTTTGGTTCCGTCCTCCTATTTCTAATAGATTTAACTAGTTGGAACGCTCCTTCTTTCTTGGCTTGAAGGCACCCTTCATCCGCCATTCCTATATATTCCAGCTGTATTCAAGTTAAGGGCCTGAGAAGAATTTGTGTATCTTGCCTGTATTGTTGTTAAGATCTCCTAAAGAATTGCATAGCGAAGCTTTAATCTTTTTGCTATCTTCTTTTCTACCTGCATTGCATTCAGACTACCATCAATCTGTCCTGCTCAAACACCATCCTCCTGCGCTGTTCTTGCACATTCCCAATTCCCTTAGCACTCATAAGAACACTTGGAGAAAGAAAGGAACATACTCAGGGGACAGATACAGACACAACCGGATTTACCTAAGATCTTTCTTGTCATGTTGAATTGTGGTTTTTTTCCTTATTTGTTGAATTTGTCATTGCACAATCACTAGTTTCATACATATCCAACTAGAGTCTTAAATTATCATATTAACTAAGTAGAAAATCATTCATTTCAATAAAATTAGTCAATCACAAGGTAGATCAAGTCATCTAGTTAAGCTGCCTCTTGAACTATCCCAGGAAGGGTGCAGAGATAATAGCCCATTGTAGGGTATGATTTGTTTTTCACCTTGCGGTATGTTGAAGAGTTTTTTGAATTAGATTAGAGTAGGTTATTTTCTTTAGATTCGATTCTACATCTACCACAAAAACATCCAACTACACCAGAGATTACTTGTCTGTAGTTTATTTATTAGATTAGAATGTATTACTTAAAAAAAATTAGAAAAAACAAAAAGTATTCCTTTGATAGATTGTTCCTTTGTTGCTTTGATATGAAATATTGTGAAAACCCCAAAAAATTCGATTAGATTTTTTTAGTAATTTAGTTTTTCTTATCAGAAATCATTGTATCTCATTTTGCATGACCATCAATGCTCAAAAAGAAGAAAAACACATATAGTGTGATCCATTGGTCACTGATTAATAAACAAAAGCCAGAATTGTGAATGATAAATGGGACATTGATACCATTTTACCAACGACAGTATACGACACCTACAAATTTTACTGATAAATAGAAACAAACTCAAACAATAAATATCATTGTCTAATCAAGGCCTACGACTATTGGGAATTCTTTTGGAAACAGGTTTGATTATGCAAATGACCATTAAGGGTCACACCTCACAAGTCTTTGTTGTGATCCCTAGGTCCCACACCCAATCAGCCTGCTAGTCCGTTAGACATTTACAACTAGTTTTAGATACAATCGTATTCAAATCTCACCACTTACATTAGAAATATGCGCAACTTTCATTACTGAACATAGTAGCCAATTTTTTAGGTTAAGAATTTCTTGAACAAAAAAAAAAAAAATTTCCACATAAAACAGTGGCTCTAACATGCTTCGTTCTTAATTCCATGACCTTGTCTGGAACATCTATCAGGTGCCCGTAAGTCATTTTCAACATGTTAACAAACAACAAAACATGATCTCGTCAAGCCTCAACTAATTAGAGTCTACGAGTGGCTATTATTAAGACCAAAACCTTACACCACTAAAGTTAGGAGAGCATTCTTTTCCTTAGACTCGCAGATCGTGACACGTGTGTTTAAGATATATATATTTCAATTTCCCGATCCCCTCCATCACAATCAAATTCATAATCATTCTACACTGGATGTCTCGGCACAATCCTCGAAGGTAGAGGTTGGGTTTGCAAATAAGGTCAAGTGTTGATTTTTTTGATACAAATTGGTGAACCCGACGTGAAGAGTAGCCTCTAAATGTGTCCACTTTCTTCATCATCCTTATACCCCCTAAATATGTCAGGATACGATGAGGTTTTTTCGGCCCATCCTAGGTTTTGACATGTACCACGTACTAATCAAGTATACAACAGGAATCACCTTAACTTTCAACATGGGTGGAAAACCACTTCATCACCAAAACCTCTGCTTTAGGGGAACCAAGTTGGCTCCTCTGTATAATTGAGGAACTTGGACTAGGTCACTAGACAAATCCTCAAAAAACAATCCAAGTGCAAACAACACGGAATTTCACTAGTGAAGCCAAATTTCATCTCCTCAGGGATTTGTTTTGATAGCCCATTATGGCATGTAATCAGTGTACTCCCCAACATCTAGATGAGGAATATTAGCACGATATGCTAGAATTGAACAACACTTCCAGAAATGAACTGAGCTTTCATGGTTAAGGAAAAGGTGATTTCCTCTCCAAAACAAATAATGCTCCCCCTCCACAACCAAAAATACTGCCAATTGAGGAGTGGACAACTTAGTGAACATTCAAGCAGTATACCATTCCCAACAACCTTCCGAGGGTCTAAAAAAAAATACGTAAGACAAAAGCACATCTGCATCTATGGGTGATGTCATTTCAATTGGTAGAAAAATTGAAGGAGATAGGATTTCCCCAAAAATAATCAAAATTTATACATAGGGCACGTGTGAATTCTCCCTACCACAGAACTACGGAAACATACCTAATGTTAGAATCCTTCAATTTATATGAATACTCAAACCATGGAGATCGTCTTACGGGGAAGGGCACCTTGGGTATGCTCCCCTAAGCTAGTATGGGAATTACACATAGGGCAATAGCCAGAAGTGCATCATTCTCAAATTCCATACCAACTGGAAATGTAACGTTCTTGGCTTCGTGCTTTCAATTGATGATCAAGGTAATCAACCCCGCTATGGAGAAAAGTATTATCTAATCTCCACAAGGGGTCATGTATACCTACCTGGGGGTCAGTATGGACAACAACAAGGATACAATAAGCCCAAAAAAATGTCATGTTTTCCCATTTAGCACCAAGCAGCCCCTAGCTCCCCAACAAGATTTAAATGTGGAAACATAAGCAATGGCGACCTATTTGAAATATTTCTCATGGAACCCTAGACTTCTCCCATTCAAACTGTCATGCTCTTGAGACAGTTTCATAATCTTCTAAAAATTGAAAGGGGAGGGAAAATCCTAAAACCCATATACAAGACTTATGAAAAAAACATGTGAGAGTTTCTCCCATGGGACGCAGTCGTTACAAAATTTTTCCCCTAAGACGCTAGAAGGGATTTATCTCGATGGTACTTTAGGATAACGGAGGTTCAATACACTTCATTCAAGAAACATCATATCTGAATGTATTAAAGATTTTAATTGAACACGATTTCGACGAACAGGAATAGGGAATTTTTCATATCAATCAAGGACAAGGAGTCTGTCCCACTTTATTGACAGGAGGCCGCGAAAATTTCTCTACTCCTCTGCAATCTCTCCAAATGATCAAATGGAACTGTTGTAGCTCCCCTTATTCATAATCTCTCAATAGGAGAAAAACGGAACGACGGTTATTCAAGTTCCCACTAACGGCCTCCTTCTTCGCTATATATAAAGAAGTGTTAGTCCCATCGGCGGGCATTTCGAACCCACACCTTAACCAAGAGCCACGCCATTGACACTGGTGAAGCGTTAAAGACCGAACAAAAAAAGGTTAGTCATCCCTGAATCAAAAATAATATCAGTACCCAATGACATGAATAACAACCAAGGACCGAAAAATCCTAATACGAATAGTGGGTTGGAGGAGTCACCCCCCCCCCCCCCCCCAACGGAATGGATGGAGAGATAGACCAACATAAGAAGCATAAGGTTTAAGATCCCAATGCTAACGCTTCAAAGAACCACAATAAAAAGGAGAACAATCAAAGGAACACATAACTTCCTCACCTTAGGAAATGTTTAGATTTTGCCACCAACAAACAACAACAACAACTTAGTACGAAAGACAACCACAGACACAAGGCCGTAAACAATACCTAGGTGGGTATCCCAACTAGTTCAAAAATCAAGGGAAAGGGTTCCCAAATTTTAATAATAACAACCAATAGTTAAACAATAACCTAAATTTTGACCACAAAAAGGTGGCAAACCAAATCCTGAGATTACGTCCTAATTTTTATAGGTTTCCATTAGGATTGTGGGCATGACACAAGAACGTGCCATGCTTGTAACAATTTTTACATCAGTTTTCTATAGGAATGAAGACAAGTAAAGTATTAGGATGTTTTTGGAGAACCAATAGCACCATCAAAACACCTACATGGACCAATGTCTCCGCAGAACACACGTGGGGATCTTTATCGACCTAATCCCAACGTGTCTAAAGGATGGTAGAATAGTAGAATAGATCCTAAGGTAATGAAATAGTTTTGATTACAACAAATATATAACTTAGTATGGGATTGATTGATGATGAGGTATAATTTACACATAGTCCCTATCTTTCCTTCAAAAACTAGGGTACGAAGAGGACTAATTGCTCTTCAAAACGAAAAGAAAAAGTTGAGGGGCTATAATAGCCTTAAAAATAACCTCAATCAGAAGGATAGGGTTTCTGGTCCCCTTGGATCTAATACCGTATGACGAAATTTTATATTATAGACCACCCTTTCATGAAACCAACTATAATATGATCACTGGCCACCTTGAATTAATCAATGAAGGTGATTCCCTGCACTTTATTTCAGTAAGTTAGGTTCCTGATTTAGGGAAGGTTTTTAAGGAATAGGGTGACGAAACCCTTTGACATACACTTTAGCAATTTGAAAAAAAGAGGCAAGGAGTCCACTCTCAGTCTTTTAGCTTCCCAAAAATCATTAAATAAGCCGGACAAGCTCAGTTTCAGAGGAAAAAGCAGTTCTAGAAGCGAAATTTAATTCACGGGTTTGACCGAAGGAATTTCAAAAGTCAAAGATGGAAATTTCAGATATATCGTTAAGGACTAAAACAAGATATGAGCTATTAGAAAATATTTACCAATTCTCCGTTCTTTTGAATTATGGGCATCGTACATACCCTAGAGGCTCATTTTTTCTCCAACAAATAGGTTTATATGGTTGAGGAAACTGAAGAGTAAAGGAGAAGAGAAGATTTCAAAAGATTGATCATCAACTTCCTTTTGTCCACGTAGTAAAACTGTTGTTGACTCTCTCCATTTTGATGGAGTCAAGTGCCATTTTGGCAATTAGGGAGGTTGTATTCTTACCTCCGTAAAGGAAGGATTCTACCTTTTTCCTTCAAGTTGAAACTTCGAATTGCAAAATACTGGGGCCGGCGAATAGAAGCCCTTCTACTTGGTCTCATCGTAGCCAAAAGAATCGGTGTGCTCTTAATATCAGAGGTTGGGTGATTCACAATTGTTGTGAATCAAGTATCCGAAGGTGTATTGAGACTAGATTCGAGGGCATTTACAACTTTACAAAATGGAAGTTGTTGAATTTAATGAAGAGGTTTGGACTTCATATCAATCGAGGACATTACATGAGACTAGGAATCTCCTTTACAGTCTCAATTCCAACATTTGCTTCTCTTTAATAAGCGGTGAGTGTAAGATTCAATTTTCATGGGCTGGTTCATGTAGAACCTTTTGTCCGTAAAACACCGTAACTCCTGTTGACATACATAGAGACTGAGAGTGATTTTGTCATTATAGATTGATGTTTGACATTGCCAAAAAAGCCAAAAAAAAAATTCTAGAATATCTAAATGTAATCTCCAAGGCTACATCTTACGCATAATGAGGTATATTTCTCTAATTCCACACTCTTCTTCGTATTTTGGAAACCTATGACTAGAGTCTTCCCCTGGAGGGAAATTTAAAATTTTTGGGTGGTAGAATAGAAGAGGGGGATTTAGAGTTACATCCGGCACCCTTGCTTTTGAGGAAGGGTAACACCTCCTGAATGAGGGAACAATCAAATAAATTCGAGACCAAGGAAGAAAAGAAGAGAGAAACACACATATTTTTAAGCGAGGGGTCCTCTTTAACTCCAAAGGAGGTTGTGAAATACATACCCACATTCTCAAGGAGCATCAAAATCCTTTTGTTATTTAAAAACAAAATGTGGGGATTGTACACACATGTGGGATAAATAGTCACCAAACCAAAGAAAAGATGATTTAAGAAAAAATTCGAGGCATATGAAGTCAAAAATGGCCCTAATGGTGAAGGAAGAAGTGATGAAACTCCTTCCATGTGGGATTCATCAAGCCAGTGACTATCTCAATGCGGGAACTAACATAGTTCCCCATTATCAAGAAAAAATGGGAAGACCGCATATGCATAGATTTTTGGGAAATAAACAAGGCTTGTCCCAAGGATGATTTCCAGACCATAAATTGATGTTATCAATTGCATGCAACAACTGGTTTCAATTTTTATCTCTTATGGATGGATTTTTGGGTATAATCAGATCATAATATCTATGAGGGATCAAAGCCAAAAACCACATTTATAACTCCTTGGGGAAAATTCTATTATGTGTGCATACCATTTAGCTTAAGAATTTCGGGGTGAGGTGTGGACCAACGAGGGATGAATTAATATATTCCATGATCTAGGAAAGAATAAGGGGGGAAGATACCATTCTCCTATTGGAATGACCTTCAGCGACCCAGAAAGTGGGCGATCAACCAACCCAAAGGTGCTTGTATAATCCTTTCAGCTTAATCGAATAGGACCTAACATTGAATAGAAAAGTGTATATTAAGCATAAATAGGAACGGTAATATTTTGGGGTTTTGGGTACATCATGCTTCCTGAGGAATTGATGTAGACCCATCCAAAATCCGGATATATTGGAAATGATTCCACCAACACATAGTTTGGCATCTAAGTTTTCTTGGAAAAACTTGGGGAAATCCAAAGATTACCCTGAATTCTTAACCTTTTTTGTTCACCTAATCAACATTTTTTTGAAACAATGATTATAGTATTCATTAGATAGAAGAATGAAATGATGAAGAGGCCTTTGAGGTAGTTAAATTATTCTTATTTTGCCTACCAAGCTAATCCACAAATAGATCAGATCACCCTTGATCTTTGTATTTCACGAGCTATGAGTTTCATAGCCTGCCAGTGGCTCAAGAGGTTGGATGATCAACGAGAGCATGCCAAATTTATTTCATTAGTCAAAAACGGGTGCTTGTTATGAGACATGTTACAACAAGGAAGAGAAATAATGCCTTGCCCTATTCTTTGCCAAACAAAAGTGTTTAAGACATTATATTGATGAATCAAGAAAGGAGGGTTATATTGTTTTTAAGTCAAATCACTTGTATAAAAAATTCCTCACACAAGTAATTCTTTTCTAAGAAGGTCGGGCGCTTATAACTATGATCGGTGAATTTGATGTAAAATTTGTTAATAAGAAATTCAGTAAATGAAAATCATTATGGATTGGTTAGTTGAAATCCGTTAGATGGAGGTGATCTGGTAGATCTAGATTTCCATGATGAGTGTGGGTCCTTCGTTGAGAATAGGCACACACATTTCTACATGTCCATGGTGGTTTATACGACATATTAATGTAAAGGACCATAACTTATCCAAAAGGGGAAATATCTCAAGAAATTGGTGGTTACGTGTCATTGCCACTAAGTAGTTATTGTAGAGAGGTGTCTATCGCCAGGCGCGTCTTCGATGGAATGTTGTAAGATGTGGGGTGACGCCAAAAAGAATCCAAAAATATTATTATGAGTCCACATAGTAGAGTATGTGGAGGTCACTTCGTGGCCACCTTCACTACTTGGAAAGATACATTAGATGGGAATTTTACCTAGACCACTCTAGAAACATGATGTAGTTTAGAGTTGTTTCATAGGATGCCACAATGCCAAAGAGTTCTCCGAGATCCTTCATACCGAAACAAGATTGAAACCAACAAAACCCCATGACCCCTTTCCAAGTGGGTCTTCGGATTTAAGGGGTAATTCTCTGCCTCATCAATCAAATAGATGGCAATAACTTCATATCATGGCCATAGAGTACTTACCAAGGGGTAGAAGGCCATGCTCTTACCACTGTACCTGGGTTTGTGATCGCTAAGTCATCTAAAAACAAGATCATGTGGTTATATGGTGTCCCACAAGGCATATCTTGGTTAATGGCATGTCTTTAAAAAATGGAACGAGGTGTGGATTATGGAAAAGTTCAAGATACGTCATCACGTAGCCCCTATTTCCTCCCTTTATTATCCTCAAGCCAATGGACATGATGAGGCTTATGATAAAACTTTCAAGTCCATTCTCTTAAGGACGTTAAGGAGAAAAAGATATTGGTATTTTGAATATTTCTGGCCTTGTAGGGCCTATGGGATGTGTAAGTTAGAAAACCAAATAGGCAACACCATTTGTCTTTGGTTTTTGGTGTGGAAGTAGTCTACCACGAGGTTGAAATACCACATCTTTGTATTTCACTGCACAGAATATTTGGAGAAATTAAATCTATCCAAGAAGAACGAATCTCTAGTTATAAAAGTCTTGTGAGGCTCACTCAATGCCTTAAACAACACACAAAATTTACGCTGATTGGATGGTTTCGGTGGTAAGCAATAAGAAGGTTTACGAGGTGAAATATCTGAGGGAGAGTTGGTCTTAAGACTGATAGACAGATTAAACAACAAAAATCGACGAGGGAAGCAAATGTCAGGACCCTAGGTGCTTGGGTCCCATAATCAAGTAGTAGAAGACTTAAAAATGCGAGATTTTCCTGTGTGTACACTAGAGGGTGAGGATTTTAGGAATATGTGAACTCTCTTCAACCCTAAAGACAGTAGTATTACACATGATGATCCCTTAGCATTTTCATATGTATACTACTCACATCTAATCGCACTTTCATTTCCAGCTCATCCATAAAACCTTGTGATCAAAGGGGACTATTCTTACAGAACTCTAAGAAAACTTATGAAAATCACTCAAATCAGTCACTCCAATTTTCATGGTATCATTGATTGTTTTCAAAATCATTTCATTAGGGTTCAAATAGGTAGACAAATTTTGAGCAGATCATACCAAGGCTTGAATACTGGGTTTTGTTATAGTCTCTTTTAGATTAGGTATCTTTT
Organism: Taxus chinensis; assembly: GCA_019776745.2. Classification (NCBI taxonomy): domain Eukaryota; kingdom Viridiplantae; phylum Streptophyta; class Pinopsida; order Cupressales; family Taxaceae; genus Taxus; species Taxus chinensis. The sequence goes on along the minus strand of JAHRHJ020003633.1, from coordinate 6,605 downwards.
CTATATCTATTCTAGGAAGCTTCTGGTGTCACATCTATCCAATAAACTCTCTTTCAAAATAAAGGACAAATAAACATTTTTCCTAGATGAGTTAAGTCAAATGCAAATCCACAAAAAGTTTTTATTTACACATTTCTTGACCCTACAACCTTTGGGTTGAGCCGCATCTCTTACTGGTGATGTAGGTTGGAAAGGAGAGGAAATTCCCTTACTCGCCTATTCCATTGTCAATGGTGATGATGAGGACTGTTGGTGCTAATTGATGTTGCCCATTTGATCCCTACAAATTCTGTCAGTTTGTGTGAGCTCTGTCGTCTTTTCTATTCTCCCCACTATTGATGTATGAAAAATTTGTCCGCCATTTGGTTACCATGATCAGTCCCTTCCCTGGTTGAGGATAATTAAAAGTCCATAATTTTTTTGTCATACCTCTTGTCCATTGAAAAGAATCTGCTAACTTGGGGAAATGTATTGAAAAACACAAGTTTTCCCTCCTTCTATTTTCCATAGTCACATTTTGTTGTCCCTATCATTGTTTTATCCCAACAAATATCTAAGGGAAATGTGATTGGATGCGGATGGGAAGATCATATTTGGGCACTTATCACTATATCATTCCACATTTTGTCTTGAAGAAAGGATTCATTCTGGGCACAAATGATGATTTGCCGGCATTTAATGGTTCAAGGGAGTGTTTTTGATCATCAAATTACATCTCAGCATCCCCAGTGGAAACGTGGCCCTTTCGTTGGATGTGGCTCTCGCGTAAGGAATTTGAATAATATAAGGCCCGCTTAACACTTATAAAAACTTGTCCCGTGGAGGGTTTTGTGCTCATCTAGAAATTCACCTTTTTGGTTTGGGCCTGGAGTTTGCGCCCGGGAGACACGTGGCGGTTTCCGCTGCCTTTCCCGACTAGATAATTTTTTAATGCATCCGGGTATAGCTTTTGTGGACCATGGACAGTGGAGGGCCTTTTGCCACTCATTTGAGGATCCACCTTACGGTCCCACCTACAATTGTGATAGGGAGACATGTGGAGGTTCCACCAGCTCATCTATACTTAAACTTTTTAAAAGCATTTTCTTAAGGCCTAGGACATGGGAGGGACTGTGCTTGTTGGGGGATGGCCCCCTAAAATTATTTTGATGAAGAGCTAGGAGGACACTTGGAGGCTTTCACTCATTTTTCCCCTTGCTTGGATTTTCCAATGGCCAAGGAACCTATCTTGGTCCCTCGAGACACATGGCCCTTTCAGCCGAATCCTTCAGATTTTTTAACAACTCTTCAGGACTGAGACACATGGTGAGCCCAGATTGGTTCAGGGTCTTAATTTTTTAAGGGAACCATACCAAAGGGGCACAAGGTGACACGTGGCGACTATGGGCTCCTTTTTAACTGAGACTTTTCAAAGGCCCAAAAGGGGCATTTTTCTTGGCCCAGGGAACGTGGAAGGGCCTAGCCCTTGTTGGAAACTTGCCCATGACTTCTCTTTGTAGTATGCACCAAAAAAACATGTGGACAACATAAATAAAGTAAAAGATGGGAAGAAGAATCAACGATGATGTTGGCAATGTCACCTATTTTTCCAACCATTTTTACTCCAAAAGTCCTAGAGAGATTCAAATATGCACTTTTTTTATCATTTTGATGAAATTCCTTGTCAAAGCGTGTATGCAATGTGTCCATTGACATTGAAAGGATAGAACTTCATTTATGAGCAAGGATTTTTACGGTCACATTTTGAAGTTTGGAATTAATCGGGCACTGCAAACGTGAATTACTAGAGAAATGGATCGGATAAACTTACAGAGGGAAGAGGGGAAAAGGATGAAAAAAGATGAAGGTTGCAGGTGAAAACGGATGAAAAAGGTGGTTTCCGCGAGAGTGAAAGGATTTTACATGTCCGATCCAGTTGTACAGAGCCTTCAAAAAATTATTAAAAATGGGATGATTCTTCATGAAGAATCAAAATGATTAAAAGGTTCTCCCAAACAAGTTTGTGCATTCATCCTAGTCATTAGTTGAGGTTCTCAGAAACGTGATTAGTTCATGATTTTCCAACGGAAACTTTTTGTGCAAATTTGTTAATGGTCAGTTTCGAAGCAATGGTAACAAGCAAAAGGTCCCTGAATATTCTTCTTTTTTGGGGGGGACATTGGGATGAGTTAGCGAGAGGAGAATATAAATTAAATGAGAATACTATTCCAATGGTTGGGGTTGGAATTCTTAAGGAGAAAATTTGAAGGGATCCTTGTCTTCATGTTGAGAAAAACACAATCTAAGATACCTGATTAATTCTTCTATGTTTAGATTTTCTGATCATTCAAGTTGGGTGCAGATGTAATATCCATTGACGAGCACTGAGATTGCTTTGTACCCTTTCCCCAGTTGATGAATCTAATCAATTTCGAGTTAATGGTGTCAATCTTTGAACGCAATTTATGGTCTGCTTTGTTTCATAATGTATGTAAGTAGTTTTCCTTATTCCATTCAATATTGTGTAAAATTCCTACGAATTAGATAGGATCTCACCCTATGACAGTTTAGTGGAATTTGTTAATTTCAATTTCAAGAAGAGCTTTCTCTTTGGTGATGAGATAGATAAACATTTAAAATCACTCATTGTCATTTGTTGATCAATATTGTCTGTAAGCCTTCGAGTGATCTAGGCAGAGAATAGAGGTCTTTGATGTTTATGAGTCTTTAACTGAGGCCTGTGTGTTATCTTCTCAAATATTGTGTGATGAAAACCGTTGTGGATTGGGCTGAACCATTAAATCACCATCTCTAGCTGGGGGACAAAGGAATTTTTATCTATTCTAAAGAGTCTGTCATTTAGCTTTCCAAATTGTTTGAAGTCTCTCAAAATATGATATTAATCAACTTTATCTTGCTATCTCTCACCAAATCATTCAAAAAACATGAAATCCGTCCTGAACTACCCCATTTTTCCCTTAATCAACAAAGGAACAAATCTATTTACTTATTAAAATAGCAGACAACACAAATCAGATTTCATAATGTCTTTATAACCTTAGCCTGTTTGTTTAGAAGATTCCATCTTTTAGAGTGAAAACTCTTGAGAGTTAAATTATGGAGAATTAACCGTACATTCCAAGGTTTTTTCTTTATTAAAATTTGTTGCAAGAAGAAGGATATCCTCCATTCCTTCTCAACAAAGGTTTACACTACGGTCCTTTCACACGTGATCAAAAGGAATGACTAAAGTAGTGAGGATAGGTCAAAATCCTTAAAGGTGCTATCCATCCCTTCCACAACATTGAGGATAAAAGGGCCAGTTTTAGATCTTAATCCCTGCACAAAAATACAAACATAATGATTATTGTTCTCTAAGCTCCATGCCAAATCTGTGAGTTACTCAGCTTGAAAAGGAGAAACAATTTGGATACAACATAGCCATGTTCTTCCTTGGTAGAATGGTCCGACGTGGTGTCTCTTCGATACATAAACTTGAAAGTTACAATTAATTCACTCAAATTTTGCAAATAATAAGTCAAAATCAAGGTGAGTTAGATGTCCAAATGCGAAAGAAAAGAAAACAAGAGTTTAAAACCTTCAAAAACAATATTTTTCAACAAGTAGCATTACGGACTAAGTCTAGTATAACTTGAAAAGTAAATCACATTCTTAAGCTATGAGGTGGTAACTTGGTAGGGTGAGGTTGTTAGTTTGTCTCAATTGATCCTGTCGCCATTGTCTTTCCCTTCTTATCACCAAGGTTCATTTAAGAATACCCCTCTAAAAAAAAAAAATTACTTTCGAATCTTGTTGAATTTCTAAAAAAATGTTCATGGCAAAGGGAGATTTCATAAGAGCATTATTTCCTCGTTTTTTTGCAAATTTCGGTGGTAGGTGCGGCGGGTGGTGGTGAGTTGGATGGATGGTGTGGATGGAGTCAGACAGTAAATGGTTGGATTGTCAATGATTTGATGGGTGGGTTGGACGGGTGAGTTTGACGGGGGGGGTTAAATGGGGGGGTTTGGATGGGGGGTTTGACGCGGGGGGGGGGGGGGGGGCGGGGGGGGGGGGGTGGGGGGTGGGGTTGGACGGGTGGGTGGTTGGACAGGTGGGTTGGATGGGTGGGGGTGGGTTGGACTAAGAAGGGGTGGGTGGGAAATGGTTTGGATGGGTGGGTAGAGGGAAGGAGTTGGACGGGCAGGGGTTTGACGGAAGGGGATGGGACGGGCACTGGTTGGTCGGGGGGTTTTTTAGACGGTGAGGGTTGGACCGACAAGGGTTAGACGTGGTGGGTTTGGACCGAAGGGGGGGTGGTCCTCTACCGGGTTAGATGAATGAGTGGTTGGACTAGTGGGGTGGATGTTTGATACTAATTATATTAAATCATTAATGATACCCCTGGGCCTTATAAATACCCGTACAGGTTCATTTTTTTCACTTTTATACGTAAAATTTCCAGTGCTATGAGCTCTCCCACATTACCCCCAAAATTTTCGTGATGGCCATACCCAATGTATTCCTAAACCCAAAATTTCAATTACAAATACATCCATTCCCCACAGATTTGAGCTCTATTAAAAGTAAAAAGACTTCCAAAGGGTTGTGTCTTGAAAAAGCAAAAATTTTTCGAGCTTGCTGGTGAACATGCCCCAAATTCGACACCACTAATACATCAGTCCTTGATTACCTATCACCATTATAATGACAATGATTGCACGAAATTTCCATTCCTCTCATGCATATGAAACGTTGTCAAACATTATTTTCTATTGAACCGAGGATGTGTATCGTTAACAAGATTTCCTTTCTAAAATAAGCCACATGTATTACCAAGGCTATATCCTTACAGAAAAACAAAAGTTTGGAAGAGTCCATTACAATGTACAACGTTGATGGTAAGTTTATTATTTTCAAATTCTTCTTTTCTTAACATATCTACCACACAAAGGATCTAACGTTTCTTTTCTGTAATTGTAGCTCCTCTTATTCATGCATCCAAGAGGATTCTTACAAGTATTACAAACAAACTTCTTTATTACATTGATTCAATTTTTCAGGATTAGGATTGTATTATAGGGAATTCTCCAAACATTCCAGATTGGGTTAGTAAGTATTTTATGGACACTAGCCAGCTCAACAATCGATTTGAGGCAGTATGTCCAAAAAAAATAAAATCAGAATCTCGCAGATGACCGCAAAGCCAATCAAACTAATAAATTGGGATTGGATTCTCTTGTTGCAAGTTTATTCTTGCTTCTTAATTAAGTGTACTAAGAATTGATGCAGCAAAGATTCCAACTGAAATCAATGAAAGATGATTGGTCTTAGTACGAAGAGCAAGCACACCGGTAATAGTACTTTACTGTTTAGTGTTTATAACGATTTCAATTTCAATCTTTTAAATAAAATAATATTGTATGATTTTATTTTGTGAGAAACATTATAGTTGCTAGCATTACACAACGGAGGCAATTGCTTAGAGGTAAAATCCCCCTCAGAGGCTCTACTGATTTTGAGAAGGATTAAGTAGAATTCAAAACCCAGTAGTACCTTGTAAAAGTGACCTAGGGGGTCGATATGACAAACACGGTTACCATCATATTTAACTACATGTATGAATAATGAAGTTATCTTTAATATAACTCAAAATTCAAATAAGTTAAATAGATATGTATTCTAATTATTTCAATGAATTTTCGTAGTATTGTATCAGAAAGTACTGGTTTTTTTGCTGATTGAAGATCAAACTCATTAGGGTTGTGGAGATCGAAATGTCAAGATTGTGTCTCTGTCTATACAAGGTATATTTTATGGGAGTTTGATCAAAAGCCCAAACTATTATATTATAAAAATTTTGTTGTTTGCTTCATGGAGTAATAGGCTTAGGTCATTTTTTTCCACATTAAAAGGAGGCCACCAATTCCTCCAACATGTCAAGACCAAAAACAAAGGAGGACTTCAGGGAAAGATTTTTAGGATTCCTAAGAGTTCAAAGAATAGTTCATCCTGTACAAAAGCTGAATTTCTAGAATGTCAGTAGGTAGGTGGTTTTTTACGTGTAATAGCCACACAACTTTCAAAACAAACATCGCCCTGCATGAGGAGTATTTCTGATTCGTAGTGGCGATGAAAGACAACATTAACTATTTTACAGCCATGATATGATTCAATTACTTTTACTCAACAATAAAATATGCATGGAATATAGGGGAAGTGACTTCCTCCTCATCTAAGGGCTTGCTCCAGAAATAGATGATGAAAAACAATCGTTTATATTAGAAAAACGATACAGGACGTATGGGGGCAACAATTAATGAGGTTGTAAATGTCTGATGTGGATTGGTGCGTCTTAGGAGGAGGAGGAGAAATATTTTGATAAAAGAAAAAAATACAAGATACAAATCATGCTCAAAGGAATTCCTTTCCATTGCCGTATAGAGAGCCAACTAGCAGTAGGTGTTTTGTCAAACAAAGCTGCAATTAGGGACATTTCATATAGTAATAATTACAATGATGAAATTATAGACATAATGCTAAATGGGTGTGGGAGAGTCTCCAAGTGAAGCATAGGCTCTTACACAAAATGGTTCTAAAGGACACATGTCTAATGTTTAATAGCAAAT